>JARHVA010002669.1:1345000-1365000 GCA_037957365.1 Torreya grandis
TTTGAGACAATTACTATCATCCATTTTAAGTTAATTGGTTAGGGACATACAAAACACAAAATTGTGTTCTATCTAGTTTTGAAAGAGATATAGATGCAAGATCCTAAACTTCGTGAATATAATTTAAATTAAATTTATTAAGATTTTTTTTTTTCATTTTTTAGTCATTTGCAATTTCATTTATCCAAAGTTGATCCATGTATTTTAATTTTTTTCTAAACTTTTTTTATCATCAAGTTTTTTAAAGATTCATTTTTTTTGGCCAATGAAAATTACTTGCTTCAAGGCTTTGTCTATAGCTTATCCTATCAAAATAATTTATAAAATTATAAATCATAGCTTTAAATCTCTAAAATGCCTTACCTCAAAAACAAAGACAATTGACACAAACTGCAACAATGTCTAATACAAGTACCTAGTAAGTAAGAATTGGTCCCTAATAGTCTCATCTCTAGATACCTAGAAACAATGGAATTAAAGTCAATGACACTAATTGCCTCAAACCATAAATATCCTACTTTACTCTAACTAATAAATTAAACCCTTCAGTAAACAAGAAACCTAAAAATCCTTGTTACTATTTGCCTTACTTACAGAACTAGTAGTCTACTCTACCCTTTTTGTCTTACCATTATCTCTATGTAAACAAACAAAGTCACACTGTAAAATTCTTACCCAATAAAAGATCAGACTTAGTTTACAATCATATAAAACTCAATAATATTACCTAGATGTTAAACATATTCTGAATAAAAAGAAAAGTGTGTCACATATACGAACCTAATATAATAAAAGAATTGTCCCCAATAGTCTCCTCTTTACATACCTAGAAACAATGAAACTAAAACCAATAACACTAATAACTTCAAATGTTAAATAGACTACTTCAATCGAGCTAAAAAAATTAACCCTTCACTGAACAAGAACCCTATAATCATTTATTACTATTTTCCTTACTTATTGAGCTACTAGTAAACTCAACCCTTTTTTGTATTATCAATACCTCTACACACAAAAAAAACAAATCTCCATGGTAAAATTCTTACCTAGTAAAAGAGCATACCTAGGATACAAACATATAAAACCTAATAATACTACCCAGATGTTACATATAAGTCAAATAGAAAGAAAAATAGGTCATGGATGTGAACCCAATTTCTATAAAATAACCCTAACCTCTTTGACAATGCTTCACTCATAATGCAAATGAAAAATAGTAAAAGAATCAACGAACTACAAAACTCAAATATTCTCTCCTCTGAATGCCCATAACTAACAAAATTAAAATGAATATCAGTAATTGCTTCTATCACAATCCTAGATCGCATCAAGCCAACATTTATTGCCAAATACTTTAGCAAGTTTCCAATTCTCCTACTAACTTTGGTAAGATCATAAATCATGTTTTCCAATCCTGCCACCAACCAGATTTAATAGCCTGCATTTAATTCTCCCTCAAATCTAGATAGAATAAAATCCTTGCATTTAACTCACCTGCACATTCAGATAACTCACACTCCTCTGCCCTACCAGATGCATTCAATACTTACCTTGAACAAAGAGAGGGTGCCAATAATGGGCCAAATATTTCCTCTAATCATAATGCAACAAATAATATTTTTTATTTAGCCCATTCAAGATCTCACACCTTGGCCCCCTAAACATTCATGCATATTTTTTACACCGAGAACGAGGGCATCTCATAACCCAGCAACCTATGCGCTAATTCCAAACTAATATAAATCAAATGCTATAGTTCCATCCGAAATTATTAAAAAAAAATCAGTTTGAACTTAATTACTTAAACTACTAATTTTTTAGTGGAAGAAAAATGAAATTTGACACAAAATTAATCAAGTTAATGTTTTTAAGTTATAAAGAAAAAACATTTCCAAAATAAGGGAAATTTTGATATTAAATTAGACAGAAATTGACATTAGAAATTTATTAATGCATGTAGATAAAAGTAAAAATAAAAATTATATAATATATATCGATAAAAAATATGAACATATCAAAATTTCTTCATTATAAAATGCTAATTCTATTCAATGTGAATTCTTAACTAATAATATATAATATATTACAAAACTATTATTCTATAAGCACTTTCGTTTATCTTTGTTAACATATTATTAAAATAATGAATGTGAGATTGATGATGATGATGATGATGAATAATGTATGTGACATATCATAGGTTGTCATTAAAATGAATTGTAAACTACATCTAAAGCATTAAAAATACGGAAAAGGAGCATCAAAACTCTGATATGATTTTGTCAAATCAACTTCAAGAATTCCTGAATCCCCTTCGTACCACCCAATAATAATAAAGAATTAAAAGTGAAAAACCTTAAATATTGGAAGACCAAAAGCATTTTAGCGGCTTGCTTTTGATGGATATTGGAAGACCAAAAATATTTTATCGCCTTGCTTTTGATGCATATTGGAAGACCAAAACATTTTAGTGGCTTGTTTTTGATGCCTAAGAATTTAGCTTTATTATGTGCCGGTCCCTTCAATTTTACTTTATTATGTCCACGATAAATAAAGAGTCATATAAAGTTTAAGTGATGGGACATAACGTTCCCAATAAAATCAAGTTCTCTAGATGGTGGTTAAACTCGGTAGCTTAGGTGTTAAGTATATTATGTTTGTTTTCAATATTTTATTTTTATTTGTTTATTTTGGGGTGGTGGGGAAAAACCATATTATTTGGAGATTCATAGTTCTCAAATACTTTCATTTTAAATTTTTTTACATGGTATTTTTGATGAGTTTTAAGATTGGATAATGTGTAGTGAGTATAAGGGTCAAAGGTTTATATATTAATCATCTTACTTTTAGTTTAAATATATATTTTAATTTAATAAGGTAAAAAATAAGGTTTAAAGGGTCTTAATATTATATGAAGATTTTGACAACGTTCTACAATTGAACCTAAGAGTTTTTATAGGAGTTGGAACTCTAAAATTAAAACTAGAACATAATAAAGGAACCAACACACATATAAATAAGTTCAAATATAAAAAAACCTTAGATACAAAAAGAAAAAGACAAAATAAAACAAGAAAGGAAACAAAAAGAATTCAAGGCAAGCTTCAATTTAAATATATTATTGTTGACATTAAAAAAATGTTCTTTAGTTTTTATTTCACATTATTAGTAGTTGTTGTATAGGTATCTTTTATAATTGATTTAATATTTTAGTTTATTTTGAAAAATATGAGAACAAAATATTTTATCATTCTCTAAAGTTTCAACATTAGATTTTATTATATACGCTATCTGTAACAACAACAAAAAATAAAAATAATACTTTTTTGAGATTGCCATTGGTTGAAGTATAGTGATAGGACAGTTTTTCTAGGGAAATTAAGTTACTTTCAATTTTTTTAAAATTCAAGTTCAATAGTAAATGAAATTTTTGAAATGTGTGCTTGATTTTTAATGCAAAGCTATCATGCACAACATTATTTTACTTTTACATCTCAAATGGGGGGTCTGTTATTTTAGATATTAAAATTTTGAAAAACAAGGGGCCAAGTGTATTGAGTCATTGCACCGACCCATCACATACATTCAATTGCTTGAGTGAATTTGGAAATGCATAGAAACATGTATATTTATGATTCAGTTGTCATTATGCCACTTTCAAGCTTCAAAGACTGTACGATTTTTTGAAGGACAAGTGTTACACATGCTATAGACTTTAAATTGTAACGGTATTTTCACAGTTACTAATTCTTTATAGTTTTTGATAATAAAAGGATGATTGTTTTTAAAATCTACATTGCTTACTTTTTAATTTTGTACAATATGATGAGACATTATTTTATATACAAAGATAAGTTATTTTTCAGTAAAATAAAATTATGGAACTAAAGTTTCATACGTATGATGGGTTTATCACATGCTCCCCTAGTTTCCAGTTGACATGGAGTACACACCATGTACTCTAAAACTAGGTGAAGGGAATCCACCACTATCAACACTTCATCAGAATTCATCCCAATTGTGGTAGGGTACAATAAACTCAACTTTAACTGGAGAAAACAAACAAACACATAGTTATATTCATCATGCTTAACTACAACATGATTTACTAATTAGGATCAACCAATATTGGCTAGTTGACATTGCATCCAAGGGTATGTACTTAAACATCAGGTACTCATGCCTAAACATTCTTTCTTGTAGGCTTGACAATGTCACCCTTACAATCCCTGCATGCTCATTTGAATTTCAAACTCATTCCATGCAACCCTATGTTAATTTATTAATAATTAAAAGAGTATTAGAGGCTAGATCAGTGAAAAATCCCTTCGCTAGCCATCAATCATTGAATGGATGGACGGATCTATATCAACACTCTATGAATTAATATGATAGAGAATTACAATATACATGTCCACAACATAATTTTTAAGTATCCAAAAAAATTTATGGCTTGAAATGACAAAATTATTAAAGATACCATATACTTAGATAATTTAAAACAAACATATCTCCATCACTAACAAATCAGTCAATATGAGCTTAAGAAATGCAAGTCAGTTTGGGTGATTTAATTTGTACCTACAAGAGAAGGTACTTTGCAAATCAATATTTGGAACCACACAAACAACTATAATTTAAAAATGAAATCTACCATAAACCTTTAACCAAATAACTCATTGAGAAACTAGTAACATTTTAATCCTTGATCCCACTTAGGTTGACACCTAAAACAATACATAAATGAATTTATCATGTTAGTTTTTAGACTACTTATGAAACACATCACATTGAAGTTTCATAAATTTAATCCTTAACTACATCATGGTGTATATTTATATAATAAATTTAATCCCTGACTAAACATGAATTTATACTGAAATCAAAATAAAATGAGATTTTTTCCTCTTGTTCCACACAAGATTTATATTCTCATTCAGGTCATCTTAGGACGCATGCATTATCATTTAACAGATGTGATGCCCAACCAAACTCCCCAACTAAAAATGTCTTCTACCTAAATTGACACACCATAGCGCACCTTAAGGCCAAAAATAGAGGCCTTGCCCCATCTCAAGCTTATAGAATAAGTAAAATAATTTTAAAAGTAGTGACATTTCATTTGCACCAAAACAACTCCAACATATTCTACACCTCTCAAGTCATTCACAAAGTCAGACTAAATTCAAGCTCAAGAGGGTCTTCTTTCCCCATTGATTATGTCAAGCTCATTCCCTTGTGATTGTTTCTTTAAATATTAGATAGGGATAGTGGGAATATCGTTAATTTATTCATGTGCATCACTAATAATATGATGAGGCATTTGGATACCTTAAGAGAGTCATAGTAACTCATGTTGTTTACCTGCACTTGGTTGAATTTCTTCACTCTGAAATTTAAACCACTAAGCAGAAATAATATTACATCAACATTCACAAGGACCATTGCAATGCTTTGATTTAATTAATAAATGGATAATAATAATAATAATAATAATAATAATAATAATAATAATAATAATAATAATAATAATAATAATAAATAATAAAAATAATAATAATAATAATAATAATAATAATAAACTATCTAGGACCATAGATTGACTGAAATAAACCATGGTCACAAAAACCAACTATATTGAAACACTTAACTCCATTTAAAATGGTAAAAAAAATCTTTCTAAAATCCCATTCCTTCTGTAAGATTTCACTCTTAAATAAATGACATATATCTATTTATATAACAACTTCATGAACTGAGAAATTAACCAAAATTATAAAATATGACATCAATTCTAAATTCAACTATTATCAAGCCTTTTAAACTAAAATGAAAATATCATTTAAAACCATATATATTCTAAAATAAAAACATTTTGTAAACAAAGTTATCAATAAGGAATTTGGAACTATGCATAAACATTTCAGATCCATCTAAATCATTGAATCAAACAAGACAAGATTGAAGGATTTGTAAAGGGTCATGTCAGTTTTACAAACATTTTATTCCTACATTCCAATAATAGAACTCCAAATTAAGGGAAAAATAAGGAAAATCCAATGGTGAAGGGTAAAATGACACAAAATAAAAACTACAGATAAAACTACAAGTCCATATAACTACATAAAATAATCCAAGCACATAGATCTAAGAAAAGTGTTTTCTTTAATTTCTTTTGGTACAAAAATTTAATTGGAAAGAAGGTTAAAAAACACAATTTAGAATATACCTTTCAATCATGGTCTAGCTTTATGTAACCCTGATCTCTAGCTCTGAGACATATAACAATATCCTCAAAATATTTGGCTCAAGTAAAAAAACAATGTTATTAAGGGCAACCTTTAAACTACTTTGAATGATAATAAAACTATATTCACTTAAATTATCAAAACGAATATAATCAATAAAATTAATATTAGGAAGCATTTATTAGATTCACATAAAATTCATTGCATCTTTAGCAATAAAAGTGAGAAGAAACCAAGAAAATTCATTCATTTGATGCAAGAGAACTTTAAATGCAAATTGAAAACATCAGATCTGAAGACTCTAACAGTAAACACAATACCAAAATAGAAATGAAAGATGACCAATGAAATCATGCCATAGAACTGAACACTATCATATATAAAGTCTGCACATTCCAAACCATTATAATATAATTGTCAGAGAACTTTCCAAAGACACTCACCAAAATCAAATTATATATTCAATGCAAATATAGAGTGGACATTTGAATAGGAAACCACACATTTCAAAACTTATCAAAACTAATCGGCCTATATTATTCATTTCTACCACAAAGAATAAAGTAGAAGTCATAGTTTAAGAAACTAAATATTATAAGTGTACAACCAAAGATTTAATTATTTTTTTAATTAAAAACTATAAAACTTTTTGATTTCTCCTAAAAAGATGTTGTTTGATACAAGGATCTTGTTTCACTAGAATTTTGTTTTATTTCTCAAGAAAAAAGAGTAAAACTTGAAAGAAGGGTAAGGTTAGTAGAACCTAGATTTGGTTTGTGCTCCATGATCTAGATGGTTTTAGACACTCCTCTTTCTCATGGGAGGAATGATCTAAAGATAACAAATCACTTAGAGAAATGGTTGATTAGTTGGGTAGAAGGGTGGATTACCTAGCAAGCTAGATCCAAGAAGTACATGACTTCTTTAAAGGCTATCAATCTACCTTTTAAGACAAGTTAATGTTGATAAAATTTGCTAATAAGAGAGGTTGTATAACACAAACTAAAGTACTTAAGCAAAGGAAAATAAATAATTTTCAAAATAAGTGCTTATTTTAACAAAATAACACTAAAGGTAAATGTTAAACTATCAAAAGTAGGTTTAGGTGTGGTCAGGTTATTGTTTCTAGCCTATTTAGTGATAATGGTAAAAAAATTAGGGTTTTGGTTTAGGTTACAAGGGGGTATGAGCTTGTTTTTTTAGGTATAAATGATCTACATAGTGATTATCAGTAATCGAATGTGACTGTTGGTGGTTATGATGACCATCAGTGGTCAAGGTGATCGTCGACAGTTAGGGTGACCATTAGTGATTACTATGGGTTTAGAAAAATTATTGGTTCTAATAAAAATAGGTTATGGGTTGGTTATACAAATGTTATTTTGGTTTTTGGAGTCTTTTTAATGGTCATGAGGGAACAAGAGAGCCTCAGAGGTATCAAGGGTCAAGGTTTGATACTCAGGTGGTTGAAAATGGTCGAAGGGTATTCTGGTAGAAGAGGTGTTATATAAAGTTACAAAACTATTGAAACTAGATAAATAAAATGTAAAAAAATAATAATATACTTAGCTTGTGGTTGATAGTTGATGGCTTAAAGAAGTCTTGTAGTTGGGATGTGAGAATCTAGAAGAATACTTGCACAAGAAGATCTGATCTCTTACCCAAGAATATCTAATGATGATTGTTGATTTAGATTCCTTTCACCTCCTCCTCCTCTCTTTTTATAGGAAGAATGTGAAGGTGAAATAATCAATTAAAAAAAAATTCAAAGTGGCTATTTATTTTTAGCACCAACATGCATTGATCTGTATGAAAAATAGATAACTAAAAATTAAAAAAACAAGTTGTAGTTGAGTTGGAAATTAAGTGTTCAAGAGTGAAAACCTAACCATTGGTGGTCAAGCCTAATCATCAATGGTCAATGTGATCATCAGTGATCAGAGTGACCATCGATGTTTAGGGTGACCATCAGTGGTCAATGGTGAAGGATAAATTTGGTCAAGGGTAGGCTAGTTAGTTAGTTTAGCTAGTCAGCTAACTTGACTAAAATTTGTAGCCAACAGGTTGTGAGATAGTCCTGAGGGGGTCCAAGGGGATAGTTAGACAACTAAAACCATCATGTATAGTTTTTAAATGTCTATATTTTACCCCTTTTTATTATGTAATTTGTATCAGTAAGCTGTAAAATAAAAATAGATTACGGGTCAGAGGTTAGGTTACCCCAAATATGGGAGGAGGTGTTCCCCCTCAAACCAAGAATTTATGTGGTGAAATATAATCAGGTGTGATTTTGATAAGTGGTTAATTTTGTGATGAAGTGGGTGATAGGTTGGGTACTTAAGTGAAAACACACATACAAAGTATGACAAAGTATGGTAGCCAAGATCATGTATTGATTAGGTTGTCATGGTTGGTAAAACTTAGGTTGGTAATAAAAGGATAAGTGATAAGTGGACCACATAACTATATGTGATGGTTGGGTTACACTTATAAACCCAAGTCTCCTCAAAAAAATGAGTGTAATCATAGGTATTCAAGGTAGGAAGTTATCTTATGAACACATAAATCAGTCAGGTATGTGTAAGGTATCACAAGTTCAAAAAGTTTAACTTGGCAATTTAGTCAGTGTGATCAAAAGGAGTAAGGCAAGGTTGTCACAAAAACATGCAAAAGTTGGGCCAAAATTACCAATGGTAAGGTTGAAATTATTTGTGGGTAAGGTTGGTGTAAAATGGTAATATTAAATGGTTAAAGAGTTAGGGTACGGTGGTAAAACAAGGTTGGTACTAGGAGGACAAGTGACAGGGTAACCAGGCCACAATATTAGGCATAGTTGATATGGGTTACTCCTATAAACTCAAGTCTCCTAGGTAAGGTTGATGTATTTATAGGTATCTAAGGTAGGATGTGATCCTACAAAGATAAAAATGGTTGTGGGTGTCAGGAGCATAAAGGGTCATGATCCTAAGCACCTAAATGGTCAATACACAAAAGTAGTAAAAGTTCTTTAGAAATTGGTAAGATAAATGATGGGATCAAAATTACCAAGCCAAATTTGGGTTGAAAAAATGGAAATGTGGGTCAATATGACCAATTTGAGGTTAATTACTTTGGTTGAGGTAAGAAAATACCAAGGGTTGGTTTGGTCATTTTCTAAAGCCAAGGTCTTGAGTTGATAAATGGACAAAACCTCCTAGAGGGAAAACTCCCCTAGTTTGCTCCTTCAATGGATGATTGACAAAGCAATAGGCAAGGTTGGTTAAGTGATGATAGTTAGGATTTAAGTTAGATTTTAGAATTAATGGTGTTTGGTTATGGTTTAGGTTTTGGTCTAGGTTTTTGGGTTATTGATGAAAGATTGGTCAAGGTCAAGGTTTTTTGAAGTTTAAGATTTGGTATTAGGATAAGTGTAGGTTGTGGCATAAGCGCCAAGGGTTGGTTTGGTCATTGGATAAATTTGGTAGGAAAAAGGTTAAATTTTTTTTTGGTTATTGGTTAACTTTCAGGTTATTTCTTGGTCAAGGATTTTTTGAGGGAGAATTCAGGTGTTTTTTTCATGAATGTTGAGGTAAGAAAAAGATTCCCATGTAAAGATGTTGGTTAGTAAAGAGGATTTAGGAAGGATGAAGATGGCCTAATTTGCCTCCTAAGGGTTTCTAGTTATTATCTATTAGTTATTAGTATGGAGTTCAAGTTATAGGCGATGGTTTAGGTGGGATATCCCTTATGGTGCTATGGAGACGGGAACATCGTTGGGTTAGATTTGGGTAGGGTTGGGGTCTAGAAATGATGTTGGGAACATCATCTTGGAATAAAGGTAGGTTGGACAAGAGTTTTTTATTTTCCCAATGAGGAGCTTAGGTGAGGTGTGGGTAGCTTGGATAAAAGGGTAACTGAGATTTTAAAAATATTGAATGAAAGGTTGATGTTGGTTTGGGTTGATAAATAAGCTGGTTAAAGTTGGATCAAAAGTTGGGTTGATCATTGTTGATTAAGTTAGTTTGATAGGTTGGGGGGGATAAGATGGGTGGTTGATTTGGTTTGTTTGTTGGGTTTGTTTGTTTGTTTGGTAAGGTAAGGTGTCAAATATTTGACCCTATTCAAAAGGGAATGGAATGAAAGACAATGTCATTAGATAGTTGAAAATGAGAAGATTATAAAGGAATTGAATGGGTCTAGTTTTAGCTAAGGTTGGGGTTGGGTTGTTTTGAGGTGAGGTTGGTTAGTTATACGTGAGTTGTTTTGGATTGGCTCTACAAAAAGGGGAGGTCAAAGACGTAGATTGGATTGGTTTGATGTTTTCTCCACTGAAATATGAAGTAGAAAGGGTAAGGTAGTTTTGATTGGGTCCACTAAAAGGATAGGTGGAATAGGTATGGTTGTTGGGGGTGATTCTATTTTTTTAGAGAGTGGAAGAGGTAGGTTGATTTGAGGTTGATCAACTAAAAGGGTAAATCAAAGAGGTGGGTTGATTTCCTTAATTTTTGTTTTAAAGGAAATTTGAGAAGGTTCTGCTTGGTCAACAAGTGGATTGGTTAAGGTTGATTCTTCCTTAGTGATAATTTGGAAAGGAAGTTGAAAAGGTTGCACTTGGTCAACAAGTGGATTGGTTGAGGTTTTGATTATGGTTTCTTTAGTTATGGTTTCACAAAGGAGCAAATATAATGAATGGGTCTTATTGTGTTGAGGGATTTATTCATGGGTTTGCACATCAATGAGTGAAGAAATATGTTCAATGATGGATTACCTGAAGATATTCAAGGCTAGGTTAGGGGGAACATAGAGAATATATTTTGAAACCTCCTTTTGGTCAATAAGGTTTTGGAGAATATATCTTAAAATATCCACATCTGTCTACCACATGTCTATTTATGTGATGATAAGCACAAAACTCATTCTCTACAAACCAAATGGGATTTGGAAGAGAATGATTGATGGTTTTGATTGGAGGAATTTTAATGACAAAAGCCTCTAAGATTTTGTCAAGGATTGTGGCATATGATTCCCCCAATGGGATATATTTCATAGGAAGAGGGTGCACCCATGGCTCTTGGGGTTGCGAGCTAATTGGTTGGTTTGACATGGTTGATGAATTTGATAGGTTGGGTAGGTTTGATAAAATTATTACCTTTGAAAGGTTTGGTTGGTATTTGTTGGTTTGATTTTGGGAGGTTGATAATGTTGGTAAGGTTGATAAGGTAGGTTTGTTCGAGAGGTTGGGTGAGGTTGATAAGGTAGGTTGAGAGTTTTTGGTTGGATTTGATAAGGTAGTTAAGGTAGGTTGATTTAAAAAGTTTGGTTGATGGTTGAACGGATAAACCAAGTCTTGGTTTTAAGATAAATAGCGTTTACACAAAGGGGGTTTAGATAATTGATATGATGGTTGGGGTAGATAATAAAAAAAATTTATAAGGTTGAGGTGGCTAATATGATGATTGAGATATGTGTCCTAAATATTGGTGAGGTTGAGATAGTTAAGGTTGAGGTGGGTTATGACAATGGTCAAATAGGTGTTGAAAGTTTGTTGGTTGGTTATGACGATGATAAAATGGTTGTTGAGAGTTTATTGGTTGGTTGTATATGATGTTGGATTGAATGTAACAAAGGTTGGGTTGGTTATAGGTGAGGTTGGGTTGATTGGAGGGTTGACTATAGGTGAGGTTGGGTTGATTATAGGTGAGGTTGGGTTTATTGTAATTATGGTTGGGTTGGTTGTAGGTAAGGTTAGGATCACAAGTGGCTATTGATTCAAGGTAACTATATAAGTCAAGAGGGTATTCTTCTAGGAGTTTAACAAATTTAAGATCTCTTGGAGAAAATATAAGAGTGTTCCCCATTGAACAAGGCAATAGAGATGAGGTGGGTGAAGGCAAGATGGTAAAAGTTTTTTCTAAGGGGGTTAGATTTATCACAATTCAAACAAAGAGAAGACAAGAAAACATTCAAAGAATATAAAACACACACTAAATCATATTAAATCCTAAGGTTCTTTTAGTCTCTCTTGTGGCTTATAACTTAAGCTTTAAGAATTGTGACCCCACTTGGTTTGTAGAGCGGGTACTAGAAAATACATTTATGGTTGGTTTTAGTTTGTGTTTATGCTCTCAAAGGGGTCTATATTGGAAATAAATATGTGGCTTGATATTGGGTCCTAGCCCCTCACTTCACACACTGTAGAAATAAGGGTATCAAGTGTTTAGCCAATATATACCATTTTCTACAGATTATACTCAACCAGAGAGCTAAGTTTTGGTTTCTCCCCTTGGTAATGACATCCAAGTGTAATAGCCAATAGGTGAATGTTATTACTAGGAGATGAAACCCTAGTTGTGCCTTATGTCAATTTTTATGATGTTTGATTTGGTGTAAGTGTTTTTTTCTTATGTGTGCAAAGAAGTGAGGCTATGGTTGATTTACTTGATTAGTTAAGCTATGTGAGCTAATTATGCAAGAAAATAATGTATGAGAGTTTAATTTTAATCTCAAAATAAATTTTGATTTCATTTAAATGAGCATAAAACATGATTAAAAAGCACCTAGATGAAACTAGGTCCAGCTAGGCATCCCATAAATGTTTCACTAAAATTTTGATTTATTTCTCAAGAAGAAAGAGTATAACTTGAAAGAAGGGTAAGGTTAGTAGAACTTAGATTTAGTTTTCAATATGTTATCCAGATAGTTGTACATACTCCTCTTTGTCTTGGGGGTAATGACCTATATATAAGAAATCACTCAAATAAATGGTTGATTAGTTGGGTAGAAGGGTGGATTGCCTAGCAAGCTAGATCCAAGAAATACATGACTTCCTTGGATGTTTTCAATCCACATTTTAAGATAAATTAATGTTCATAAATTTTTTTGATAAGAGAGGTTACATAACACAAATTAATGTACTTAAGTAAAAGAAAATAAATAATATTCAAAAGAAATGCATATTTTAACAAAATAACATTAATGATAAATGTGTAGTCATATAAAATGCAAGAACGGGTAACTTGAGAATGGTTAATGACACCCAACCCATAGGTCCTAATTATTTCTCTCATGGCCCTCATAGGCTTATTTACATTTATTCCTAGTCATCTGTAGCATTTTGGACTTGACCCTAGCTGATCTACGATCTTCTCTTCGTGACCAATCCATCCCCCTATGTCCCATCTGCCTAGGACAATAGAGACCAACTAGGATAGGAGCACTAGTGCCACTATTATCTACTTTTGGCACTATTTTCTAAGATCATTTTTGGCCCCAATGGTTAATTTATTTTGGTTCCCCATCCTTCTCCTTGTCACCCTAACATGAGTAAATTCAATCCATGACCAATAGATCCCTATAAAATCCCATTCAAAGATCATTTGGAAGTGGTTGTTAAATATTATCAAGAAAGTAATAATACAAGTGAAACAACTCAAGCATTCTTCCATATTCTCTACATACAATAATCCAATATAGTCCTAAGCACATCCAAATCTCTGCACCAGTCCCTAGCCACCTCAAGCACATCTAGTTTAACATTTTTTATATTTTCATATCACAATTGCACCAAGAACTTTCAAAGGGAGAACTACATATGACTTGATCCCTCTTCAGAGTATTGGTATGTATGTAGTGTGCCCACACATGAACTGTGAAGCACATCCAATGCATATTATACACACTAACCCATTTTCCCTATTTGTCAAAGTGTTGTGCAAGTACATTAAAGGATTAAAAATGAATAAAATTATATCTACAAGGATTAATATTGATAATGAATCTTTGAAAATTTATAGATAATGTCATGTAAACCTATTGATCAAAACCCAGAAAGCTCAGACTCTTAGGATAACAATGCTAGACAAGGACTTCGATACTAGTGCCATTCTTGTCCACTTTTGATGCTCCTATCCAATTAAAAAATGAAATCCAAAATACTATTTGTGACATTATCCCAAGGCTGGACAATGGATATTCGACCTTGTCTCAGTCAGATCATCACAATTTAAGCTAAGTCTTATTTTATCCCTTTTATTACTATTTTTAGAAAAACTATAATCAACAATAAATTTAACAAATTAGTAACTTATTTATTGTATGTTATTTATTGATTTATCAATCCAGAACCTTTAACTAAACTAATAATAAAACCCAAATATTCTTAAAAATGTTAAATCATTTGGTGACCCTTACTTACTTCGTTTGCACATAAAAACCCTAGAAACCCTAGGGTAAAATTCCTACTGATTTTTCCTATAAATTTTTAAATTTTTACTTGAATATTTAAATTAGAAATCAATTTTAAATTTTAAAATTTTTTAGTAATTTTAAAATATTTTTTTCTTTCAAACCCAGTTGACCATACTAGGTCCCAGTAATTTTCCATTTATTTTTTGAATTTTTACTAGCAAATTTAAATAAAAAAATCCATTCAAATTTCAAAATTCAATAGTAATTCTCAAAAACATTTATTTTTCCAAACCCTAGTTTCATCTACTAGGTATTATTAAATCACTAATTTTCCAATAAAAATTTGTTTTTTACTTGCATATCTAATGCAGAAATTCACTTTCAATTTCAAATTTTCATAGTAATTTGTCAAAATATCATATTTCAAACCCTAGTTACATACACTAGGTCCTATTGCTTGCGAGATATCACCTTATATTCTAAAATCAAATTTCAATAAAGGGGTTTCACTTATCTACAATTATTTCTTGCACAAAATAAGGAAACAATCGTTGGTCTTATCATGCACATGAATGATGAAGTTTACCATTTGTTAGTACAAAGATTTTTTCTTTGCATTTCATGCTTAATTTTTATAATAAGGGAAGATATTACAAAATTCATTTCTAAAAATTCACAAAATTTCAATATTCCTTTTGCATACTCTCTCTCTCACTCATATGGAAAAAAATTTAAGTTTATCATGCTAAAGATGTTAGAAATTTTATGATTCATGTCAAAATTTTCAATACATTCATGCACAATTTCATGCTCTCTACCCTTTTCATCTCTCATATGTAAAAGTTTTCAAGTTTATCTTGCTAAACATACTAGACATATCATATCACATGTCAAAATTCTTTATGCATCAATGCACAGTTCCATACTCTCCATACCTTGTTTGTTGTATCTAATGTGAAATGTTCTCTATAATCATATTTCTATATAATCTATAACTCCACTTACATGAATTTTATCCCATATACATGGTTTATACCTATATGTATATGCCTCCTTGGCTACTCTTGTTTCAATGTCATATTTCATGTAGAGGAAAGAAATACCTTCTCCTCCTCTCCCTCAAGAGGGTGATAGCTACTTTCCCTCTAACTGGGTCCATGCTATCACCCCTCCAAAAGGTGAGGCAACCTATACTATTGTTCCTAATGCATACATTCATTATATAGCTTCTTCAAACCATCTTTAGCATATTTGCTTACATGTTCAATCGAAAGCAACTAGGTTTTGCACTTGTGAGACTCTAAGGGATCAAATCACTAGTATGATAAATTTACTTTTATATTTACACATGAATAATTAGCTATTACCTGAAAATATCACAACATTGGAAAATCAAATCATAATGCAAAAGACTCAAAGTCACCCTAGTGCTAATCATGGCTATATACCTTCACCTAGTCAATTGGTTACAAGCAAAGTAACATATCAAAACAAGAAATCACAACAACGTACCTCTACATCTATTGACTCAAAACTCATTTAAAGATCAGATAAGATTTCAAGTGAGATATTAAGGGAAATTTTTAAATCTAAGTTGATCAAACTACCTCTTCTACATCCATCAAGAAGATCCATATATTATTGTGCATATCATAGAATGCATGGGCATCATACATATTCATGTTTGGCATTGAAACAACATATACAATAGATAATTGATAATGAGGAATCTTTAAAAGGTAAATCAGTCAAGCAATCCATAGTGACATAGGAACAAATTCACAAAGGGTCAAATCCATAACAAATATAAAAGTGGTTACCAAATCATAACTCAGAACAACCAAATGATCAAAAAGAAAAATCAGAGGGACAAACAATACCATAGGCATAGGTAAAACACAAAAAAGATGCAAATCTACCTCTCTAAAATGAGGCTCAACATTTAAAGTAGTATGGTTTGGTCAAAAATATCTACAACAGTTTGAATATCAAGGTCAAGGGTTAGGCAAGTAGGCTCAAGGAATCACTACTCCTATTCTATCATTTGATAATGTTTGTCACCAAGGTTTGGTATTTACTGAACATCCTAAGGCAAATCATTCATAAACACAATTTATCAAAATAAATTAGGGTTTAAGGTGTATATTTGTGTATAAAATATAGGGTTTGTGGATTAGGGTTTAAAGTGACTATATTTTAGGGCTCATGATTTACAATTTATGATTTTTGGGCATGTCTGAAGTCATTATAGGAAGTTGGTAGTTATTAGAAGTGATTTTAAGTGTTAAGAGTAGGTGGATGGAAATTAGGCCAAGACCTAGTCTAAAAGGCAAGTGGAGATTGTGAGGAAGATAAAATGAAAGGAGGAGATTGGATATTTTATAGCGAGTTAGATCTTGATATGTGAATGAGGTAACTATTAGAAGTTTGAGGAAACATAAGGTAGTGTTGGTTGACAAGAAGAGGGTCTAGAGAGAAAGTTTATTGAAACCTACTAAAAAGGAGCAAGAACAACATTTTAAATAAAGGTAGTTTTTAAGATAAAAATTTTAATTATAGGTATCAAGGAATGTGATCCATTTTTAGGTGGATATGAGGTGATAAGGTGAATGACTTATAGGGTTACAGGTCTATGATCTAATATTGTATGGGGCATTCATCAAGTGGAGAGTTTTCCATCTTTTGAGTCATATCAATTGGATACTTATATAAATAGAGTGGTAAGAAGAGTGTTAGGTAAATATTAAAGTATAAGGAGGTATTAATAGTGTTTCCAAGTAGATATATCAAATTTTTAATGCTCTCATCTAGATTAGACTTCTAAATAATAGTTGAGGGTTTAGAGCCACCAAAAAGCTATTTTCTTCTATTTGAATTGTTGAAAGAGTATGAGATTGGGTACAACACTAGGGATAGATTAATTTAAGGTGTTTGAGTTTAATTTGAGGTTAGATAATGTATGTGAGGTGAATTATCACTAAAACTCAGTTATATAGAGGCCAAAAAATCCCAAGGGATAGTTCTAAAAGGCGATAATGGTGCCAAATGAGTTTGAGCAGGGCCTTTAGACTTTAGGAGAACTTTATATATGGTGTGAATGAAGTGTTTGAAGTGTTTACAAGTACCATTGTATTAATATACAAGGATATATAATAGCAAATGATAAAATTCACGCCTAGTTAGCCCTAGTCCATGAAGCCAACAAGGTATAGTAAGTGGATAAGGTGGAAAAGTGGAGGTCTAAGATTATATTAACAGTTGTTTGAGATTGAAATGAGTATGATAATAATGAGAGTGGGGTCAAGATTGACAAATAAGGCCCTAGGGGAAACAAGAAGCTTTGAAAATGTGAATTAGGCATACTAGGCCTTGTAGCTGTACTTGGGCAAAAGTGGAAGATAGATACAAGGAAGAGTTGGGGCCTTTAAGAAAGGTTGGTTGCTATGTTTTAGGATAGGGTAATAGGTTGAAATATATTGTATGTGACTCTAAGTGTATATATAAGGTAGATGAAAATAGGGCTAGACAATCCTAGAAGGTGTATTGAGAGAGTGAGACAAGATTGATTTCAAGAGGAGAATGGAGATTCTAAAGTGATTTAAACATTAAAAGGTGATTGAGGTGAATATTATAAGTTTGATGAGTCATAAGAGAGTGTTGGTGTTGATAATAATAAATTATAGTGAGTAATTCCATGAACCTAGTGGAAAAGAGTAAGGACAAAGCAATGAGCCAAGTGAGGTTGGGATTAGCATTGCAATCATAGGTATCAAAGGAAAATGTTTTGTAGAGGTTAGTAGATTTTCATATTTTACATACATCAAAACCTATTGGTCTTGTAAGACCAATCCAAGAGAATAGAGTATGAAATATTGTAAACAAATGTTTGTGAAATAGTATGAAAGATATTCAAAATTAGAACAAATTATTGATCAATATATTAACATAATTATATGTAATTTTTTCATGAACTTTAACAACATTGAAGAAATTACATTGGTTAAAGAGTGAAATATTGAACATTATATGTATATATATATTATATCCATAAAATCTATAAATGCATAAAAAATGTGAACACAATACAATATCTAAGGTCAATGACATATAGACATATACAACATGCCAAACAACTATAAATCAAGCCATATAGGAATCCAAAAAATGTCATAAGACATGATCTCTTAATCATAAAAATGCATCAATTATTTTCCTTTTTTATCTAAGACTCTCCCCTAAATGCCTTACTCACAACTAAAGGTCTTTGAACAGATTAACTACGTGTCCTCTTCAGCTATAAACTTAGTTGTAGATCCAACTATTCATATGTAAATATTGTTAGAAATTGTACATGTTGAAACAAGATAATTACAAAATTAATATGTTAAATTTTTAAAATCATGAAAAATTATTAATAGGTGCACTTAATGTAAGCTAGTAATCATGGTTAATTTGAGATTGGCACTTAACAGGGTCGATGATAGGTTCACATTGTTGAATAGGAGTGTGAAATGTATCACTACTATGTGTTGGTGACCTGCTCCTGATAATGGAAGGTTTAAGTCCCTAAAAACATATATATTCATACAAAATAAAAATTTAGAATTAGATCATAAACTAAATCATTGAAATATAATATGAAAAAGAAAAAATTAAATTCTCTAACCATAGTATGCCACCTCTATTAATCATTTCGACAATACCAGAAGATGTCACCAGAGGAGTATGTGTAGATAATTGTTTCATACATCAACTATTTTCATAAGTACAGAGGATAATTAAAAAACACACGTATACATTTAAAATTAAACATTATGTAATATATACCCATCCATGTACCTCAAAGAGTTGATGTGTACTTTAAATCACAATAGGAACACCTACTTTTTTCCCTCTCTAATAGATGGTGGAGTGTCTTCTATGGTCATCAAATTAACATAAAAAAATATCATTATTAGTCAGTTCAACACACACACACATATATACAACATATATGTTAAATGATCAATAACATTAATTAATCATTATGAATTACCTCTATATAGGTATAAATTGGAGGTGTACTATGATCAATAAACATGCTTGTCTGGATTCCACAAACCTACGATAATATAAAAAGTTCATATGCATCAAATTACCATTTAAATTATACATATATTTAAAATTTAACAAGTTTGATTTTTTTGTAATAATTAAAATATTAAACTTACTTAGGAAAGTGGTAGGTGAGGTGACCAGATAAAATATAGATGGCTAAAATGTATAAATATTGATATCATCTAGGCCCATGCAAAAATCACCATGATTGGACTTCATTAAATATTCATCATCCTCATCATGTCTAGTGCATGCAATGTCACATTATTTTAATAAGTGAGCTCATTGGGTAGAAATTCTAGATGAAGACTCACCACATCCACCCTCCCCAAGAAGAGTATGAAAAACCTAGCTTGTATGATGGATGAGGGTGTTAGTAAGCACCTTAAGTGCATAAAAGGTGTTAATATATACAACCTTCTTGACTATAAAGGGTAGTGTCTTAGGAGGATGGGTTTTGTAAACACATTCTCTCACTAGCTAATTAGG
>JARHVA010002669.1:1372500-1515000 GCA_037957365.1 Torreya grandis
TGTATGTATATGTATATATGTATATGTATGTGTGTGTGTACACGGGTGCGTGTCTCTGTGTGTGTGTGTGTGTGTATATATATAAATAAACACACACACACATATATGTGTGTGTGTGTGTTTGTATATATATACATATATATACATACATATACATACATACATACACACACACACAGATATATATATATATATATATACATACATACATACATACATACATACATACATACATACATACATACATACATACATACATATATATATATATATATATATATATATGTATGTATGTATGTATGTATTTATTTATACACACACACACATACATATACACACACACACATATGTATGTATGTATCTACACACACACACACACACACACACACACACACATATGTATGTATGTATCTATACATACATACATACATAAATATATATATATATATATACATATTGTTGGTTGAATATTTTTTCTATCAGCGTACTGATAAACAAAATAGGTCTGATCAGCCAAAGTAGGAAGATTAGTCTTCCAAATATGTAAGTTTATCACATCAGAAGGAGACTGCTCTCTCTTCTCATCAAGGGGAGGTTCCCTGTGGATATGCTATATATATGTATAAACAGAAAATAATACTCAAGGATAGGACAAGCCATCCATCTCTCTTTCTTCAGAAATGATGTGTACAAAACAAAGGAAAAACTCAAGAGAAATGATAGACATTACTCCTCTTCTTTCAGAAGAACTATTCAGCCAGCCACAAGAATACTCCTGGAAATAAAAGCAGAATGTAACTGAGGGTATGGTAACCAACAAATTGAGACACAGCACAAAGTCTCTACCTAAAATGCTCAAGAGTAATATACGAAGGACAATGAGGGCACAAAATCTTCTCAAAGTCCTTTACAGAGCAATGAAAAGAAAACACACTAAAGGCAGCTATGGGGGCACAAAGTCTCTCCATAGTTAATTTTTTAGGACACCTTCCTAACTAATTTTACTAATCCTGCTTGTTAAATTAATGGAACATAAAGTATATCATGGAAAAAGACATAAGAACAGTTTCCTTGACAACAAAGATATCACAGCACAAAGTCTGAAAAAGTCCCTTGCTTTCTTATTCTAGTAACAAAATATGATTAACAGACTGAGCACAAAGTCTCAACGATGCCTCTCAATTTGGGCAGAGTTTCATTTAGATTGTTTAAAAAAAGATCCTTTTACAATGAAAGAAAGTCCCTTATATAGCCACTTCAAGAAGGATTCAGGAACAATAATACATCATGATGCGTTGGGAACTGTTAGGAAGATAAGCTAGAACTTTGGGGCATTTTACCCATTTGATCTTCTCAATGTAGATAAACAAGCCACGCAATTGAAAGATTGCAACTTTCAATGTCCCCCTGGCAGTCTAATCTTGTCTTCATCATTCCTCCTTTTCTGGTTAATTGAATCGGGTCCTGGATTCATTCATTGTTCTATCTTTCCTCGCTTTCTACTGGTCTTGGTCTTGAATTTTGGGAATGCATTCAGATTTGTAAATTCAAAGGATCAATGGCTATTTCATAGACTTTAAAATTGATGTTCACATACCCGTCGATGTACTCCTAATGGCTAGTTCACTGTCTTGAATTTGACATCTTCGGGCATGTCAACCCTTGGTCCTCTTTCGGCTTTCAGCTTTTCCCTTTTGTGTCTTAAGAAATTATCCTTGAATGGGTCAGAAAGAGCCCTTTAATTTGGCCACCGAGAATCCCCCACAAGGGCACCTGCCCTTCGGGATCCTTCGGCAACCCTTTGCCTTGGTAGTTCCCGCAGACAAATCCCCGGGCTTTCTCCCGTGAACGTTTCCTTGCATGAAATTTTCTCGCAGACATTTTCTCAGGGAAAATTCCCACAGACAAAAAGTCTGGGAAAAATTCCCGCGGACAAAAGTCTGCAAAATTATTTGTTTCGCCAAATCTTTGAACAAGTCTTCAGATTTTGCCTGCATTTGTTTCTTTGATTTATTTCAGACTTTTTGTCTGAAGGAATTCCTTCAAACAAAAATTTGAATGAATTATGCCTTAGCCAATTTTAAATGCCTTAAACAATTTGAAAGAATTACTTTTCGGGCTTCTTTGAAAATGACCCTTTGGAAGGGTGCTTTTATTGATTAAGTGTCCTCCACAAGGGCACTTATCCTTCGAGAAGCTTCCTTTTGCATTGAACCACCCCTTTGAACTTTGGTGATGAACCATTCTATTGAACCAATCAGTTGAACCAAAAATGGTTCAAGCCGATGGTTCAATGAATGAAACAAGCCGATGAAGTAAGCATTGAACCAAACATTATGAACTTGCCTTTGAACCAATAGTTGAACCATTTCATTGAAACCAATCAATTGAACCAAGTCTTTGAACCAAAATGGTTCAAGCTAATGGTTTAAGCCGATGGTTCAATTGAATGAATCGAGTGAATGAACCTACTGTTGAACCTATTCATTGAACCAAGACGTTGAACCAAGTTTTGGTTCAACGGTTCAAACAAAGCTTTGAAAAATGTCTTTGAACCTACTATTGAACCTTGAGATGTTGAACCATTAGATGAACTGAACGAATGAACCAATTGAGTGAAATAAAGCATTGAACCACTTGGTTGAACTGAGCCATTGAACTATTCCTTTGGTTGAACCCGTCATTGAACCTTGAACCCGTTGAACCTTTGAACTAAAGTGGTTCAATGGTTCAACAGTTCAATGGTTCAAGCCACCTTAATTTGGCCAAGTGTCTTGAAATCTGATGAACCAATTGTAATGATTGAACTTTGAACCTTAATGAAGCACTTAACTCTTTCCAAAGACATTGAACTTGTTGAACCTTGAACCCGTTGAACCTTTGAACCAAAGTGGTTCAATGGTTCAATGGATCAATGGTTCAAGTCTCTTTTTGTATTCAAATGCTTGTCGATGAAGATTTTCAACTGAACCAAAGCTCTGAACCAATCTCAGAGAATGACTAAGTGTTGAAAAATGATTCTTTTGACTAAAACCGCTTGCAAAAATCTTTGAACCTATGTAAATGAACCTGCCTGCACAGTCTGTAGACTTCTCTTCTTGCTAAAAAATTAGTAAATTTTCTGAGAAGCTTGGAAAATGAGGAATTTGAATGTCTAGGACAAATTTTGGAAATGGAAGAGACAATTTTGGTCTATAAGACCAAAATAGTTCAAATGTTGTCCCAAAAATGACTATTATTTTTGGAGGACAACAGCTGGCTCCAGTTAGGGAACTTCTGTCAATTGCAAAATGAATTGAAAGGAGTAGAATCTAGAATTTCTAGTGTCTTCATGTGTACCATTGGGCTTCAGAGTCATATAACCCAAAAATGAAAGGCATAAAAAAAACAAAAAAAAACAAAACAAAATTAAAACTGTACAAATATACAGAGGCAATGATCTGATACTTCAAGAGTTGAAGTGTTTCAGATGTTGCCCATTGTGAGGCAGAGAAAAGAGTGTGCCATCTTAGTATTTCAATAGAAATATATTTTCACCAATGTGTTGATGAATTATAAATAGGCCTCTCCAAAGGGAGTCAAACTTTCCATGCATCCCCTTTGATTCTCTTCTTTTGTCCCACAGCAGGACTTGATCCCCAATCTAGAAATCACGATTTTTGGCCTTCTGATCAAAGAGTTTCTTTACCAGACTTTGATGAGTAGCAATTATGTCCACCATCATGGTTCTCTGTTCCTCCAGCTGAGTCAGGCACATGATTCTTTTTTCAAGAGAACTCTCATATGTATGATCTTCAATGGCCTTTGTTAATTTCAAGGCTGGTAACTCTAAGGTGATTGGTATCTCAACATTGATACCATAAAAAAGTTGAAAAGGAGACATACCAATTGCCCTCTTTGGTGTGATCCTGTTTGCCCATAGAGCATCAACCAATGCTTTATGCCATGTCCTTTGATTATTATCTGCTAGCTTTTTGATAATAGTTACCAAATTCTTATTGGTGGACTCAACTTGTCCATTCCCTTGTGGAAAATAATCAGAAGAATGAGAGACTGTAATTCCATAATGAAAACAGAATTGCGTAATCTCTTGAGAGGTGAAACAAGATGTATTATCAGTAACATTTTTGAGTGGAACTCCAAACCTAGAAATGATATTCTCTTTGAGGAAGTTGCATACAACTTCTAAAGTAGCATGCTTAGTTGGGATTGCTTCTACCCACTTGGTGAAATAATCAGTTGCTGTAAGGACATAATCATGTCTAGCACTTGAAGATGGATTTATTCTCCCAATAAAATCAAGTCCCCATTGTTGGAAAGGTTCTTCTATGATTACTGGCTTGAGAGGCAGGGCAGCTAACTTGGGTCTTCAAACAAATTGTTGGCAAAGTTCATATTTCCTCACCCACTTATGTGCATCTTGGAAAAGAGTTGGCCAGTAATACCTGGCTCGCAAAATTTTGTGAGCAATCATAGGAGCAAAAAAATGTCCTCCATAGGCCAAATTGTGGAAAGATTTCAAAAGCTGGGTTTGTTGTTCTTTGTCTACACAGCAAAATAATACTTCATCTATGCTTCTCTTGTACAGGCCGTTATCCCAAAAGACAAAATTGGCAGCTTTCAACCTGATAGTCCTCCTTTCTTTGTAAGACAAATGAGCAGCACATTCACCATAAGTTAGAAAATAGGCAATATCTGAGTACCATTCATTAGTAGTGGAGACAAAAATTACTGTTGGCGTATCTTCCACTTCATCTTCTTCATGTTGTGTATCTTCTAGCTTATTGCCAGCCATTAATTGGCAAAGGCCTTTACCTTTGACAAGCTTTGTTAGCTTGATATCTAGATCAAATTCTTGGATCTTTGCAATCCAATTACCTCTCTTTATGCCAAACTCCTACTGAGTTAATATAGACTTGACTGTAGTGTCAGGAACTAAGGCAGTAGTATGTGAATTCAGAATATAGAAGCGGAAATATTTGACTGCTTTTACCAATGCATAGGCGTGCTTCTCTATATTTGAATACTTCATTTCATGGGTTTTGAGAGGGCAACTCATGAAAGAGATGGGGGATTCCATACCTTCTTTATCCTATTGAACAAGAATTGCTAAAAGAGTATGCTTAGATGCATAGCTGTATATGATGAAATCTTTGTGGTAATCTAGACAAACCAAGGTAGGGGCATGAGCAATGGCAGCCTTTATATCTTGAAACGTTGATTTGCCTTCTTTAGTCCAGCTGAAGGTGGCCTTCCCTTTCATCATGTTCATAATGTGTCTTGTCTTCTCAGCAAATTCAAGAATGAATCTCCATAAGAAATTCACTTTTTCGAAGAAAGAGTGAATAGCATTTTTACTTGTAGGCAAATTCAGCTCTTGAATAGATTTGACTCTGTTTGAGTCAATCTTTATGCCTTCTTTGGACACAATGTGTCTAAGGATTTTCCCCTCTGTTACTCAAAAAATAGACTTCTTAGGATTCAAGGAAATACCATTCTAGCGGCAGCGCTCTAGCACTTGTTGTAAGTGGCGTACATGATCATATCAACGCTTTGAAAAGATAGTTAAGTCATCAAGATATACCACTATGAATTTGCCAATCTCATCTTTGAAATCCATGTTCATAACTCTCTGAAAGGTAACGCCAGCATTTATTAAGCCAAAAGGCTTTATTTTATATGCAAATGTACCCCAAGGTGTGATGAATGCAATCTTGTGTTGATCAGCTTCACCGACTTCAACTTGATTACAACCTGAGAAGCCATCCAGCATTGATAACATCTCTGATCCTGTTACTGTTTGAAGCACTTGGTCCATGATTGGAAAAGGGTAATTGTATTTTAGAGATGACTGATTCAAATTCTTGAAATCTATACAAATGCAAATTTTACCATTCTTCTTCCTTACAGGAACTATGTTCGCAATCCATGTAGAATGATGGATTGGGAAGATAATTCTAGCATTTAAATTTTTTTGTATTTCAGACATAATAGTACCTAAAATTTTTGGATTGTATTGTCTGGATTTCTACTATAGGGCATTGAATTAGCCTTGAGAGGAATGTGATGGCAGATTTCATCAGGTCTAAGAGACTTCAAGTCTTCATAAGAATACACTAAGACATCAATATTGATGGAGCAAAGAGGTGAATTTGAATCTTTCTTCAGGGGTGCATCACTTACCAATGTTGACCATCTTGGGATTTTCTTTGTTGGTCATATTTACTTGGTCAAATCTCTGAGATAAATTTGAATTTGTTTGTTGTTGTTTGACAAATCTATCATGCTTGTCAAACAACTTCTCAAGAGAAACCAGGCCTTTGGCAATTTTGTTTCCTTTCAGTTGTAGGAATTCTTCATTCATATCTGAACTAGATTGAGAAATAGATTTAGACTTGTGATATTCACTACCTTCAAAATATAGCTATTCAAAATTGTCTTTTTGTTCTAGGAAAGTAATGATCTGATGATCATCATTGAATATTTGCTAATGATCAACATTGCCAGGAACACTTGGTCTATAGACCAGCTCAATGGTATACTTGGATTCTTTGAAATCTG
Source organism: Torreya grandis (assembly GCA_037957365.1). Classification (NCBI taxonomy): domain Eukaryota; kingdom Viridiplantae; phylum Streptophyta; class Pinopsida; order Cupressales; family Taxaceae; genus Torreya; species Torreya grandis. The sequence goes on from JARHVA010002669.1 coordinate 1,379,062, forward strand.
AATGAGGAATTAAAAGAGTTCCTAAAATAGCAAGTGCATCAGCTCTGTCATTGGACTCTCTGGGTATGGCAGAAATGTTGAAAGCATCAAAGCTTTCAATTTGGTCCCAAACCAGGTTATGGTAGTGGCGTAACCTGTCAAGATTGGTCTGATATAGATTTCTCACTTGACAGACCACTAATTTAGCATCCCCTTTGGCATGAAGAAACTTAATGCCTCTTTCTTGAGCATCCTTCATGCCCAAAAATAGAGATTCATATTCAGTTGTATTGTTAGTGTTGCTGAATTGTAATTTATAGGATGAAGGAAACATATCTCCTTAAGGAGATATCAAGACAATCCTAGCTCCTGAACTAGTAGAGGAATAACTACCATCAAATTCCAGAGTCCAAATCTCATCAGACACTGAATTTTCTTCAGAATTTCTCTCATTAGAGATGGAGGGCCCTTCTTCATCTGTATATAAAAAGTAGTTACCCATACCTGTGGATTCAAAAAAGATTTGAGCTTCAGGAGCTGACATCTGGGTGACTACATACTTTACTTCCTTTTCAGGAAGTAATCTCTTCATCACACCGTGGACAGGGATCCTTGCCTCAAATAGATCCATGTTTAGTTCTCCTCCCACATCCTTGTAGAAATTTCATCCCAACAAAATGCCATAAGATGATGGGACGTCAGCCACCAAGATAGTCATCTTAATCCTCTTGTCTGAAAAGGCTGCGAATGCAAATTGGGCATCTTTGATTTGCCCCAACAATGGTACTTGCTTATTCTCCATGGAGAAACATCTCCCAAACATCTTGGTCAGTGTGAGACCAAGAGACTCAGTGACTTTAGCAAACATGACATTGTCAGATGCACCTGAGTCTATAATACAGTTACTCAACTTGTGGCCATTGATTAACAAGGAAACATAAAAGGGTTTTATTTTTCTAGAAGCAATTGGAGGAGTAATGACCAAATTATTTGGAATAGCTCTATTTTTTGGAGAATCAAGAGTTAATTTTTTATCCTTTTGTCCTGCAGGGATAGTTTGATTTTTAACATATTGAACTAGCTTATTCAGTTGATCCGAATTGGACTGCAAGTATTCAAATTCAGGCATCTATATTTTTGTCTTTTTGACATGATCAATTATGTCAAATGGCTGAATTGAGCTAGGTACGGAGAAAGGTACTTCAACTTTCTGAGTTTTAAGAGGGATGGGAGGTGGGGTAGCTTGCGAATTGGGAGTAGAAGGTGAAGGCGAAATAGATGTATTTACCTTTTGGGTGATGACCAAATTTTTTGATTGAAAAGGCAAAGTGGTCCCACGTTTAGCAATTGTGATTGTTGGTTGAGGTTGTTCTTCTATCTTTTCTTAATCAGCTTGCTAGACTGATTGGTTCTTGGATCTGGTAAACACTACATATGATCCATCTAAAGATTCTCCTTTGCTTCCAGGTTCATCTTGGTAATTCAAGAAACCAATGTGGGAGTCACTAGCTGATTCTTCTTGATTGTCTTCAATGATATCAGCATCATTTTCTTGATTCAATTCAAGATGGAAAGAGAATTCTGATTCTACTTCAAGGTATCCCATTGCTGAATTGGTTGGAGGATCTTCCAAGGAAAGTTTTCCTTGTGGGGGAGGAAAGCAATTTTGTTGCCCTTGGTTCCTGGCAACATTGACCTGATATGACTGATTTGGGAATGTCCTTCTATATGTAGGAGCAGAAGACAATCCTTGAGCCATTTGCTTTTTGAGAGCAAGCAACTCATTTGTTAATTTATACCCCATTGGATCTGTGGTGCTTATAGACATAAATTCAGAAGATGATGAAACTATGTTTCTATTTGGATCTCTTCTTATTTTCCCTGCTAAGATGAGATCATCTTCTACTTCAATGGCCAAAATTTGAGCTACAACAAGATCTATTTGACCAGCACGTCTCAAGAGGAAACTGACTTCAGGTAGCTAAGAATTAATGAAAAATCATTTGAGATTCTCAGCTGTAGGTCTAGCAATTACAGGGATTCTATTTCTCAATTTGTCAATTTTAGCTATGAAGTCTCTCATAGGGTCATGAGGCTCTTTCTTCATCTGTGTAAGTTGAGCTAGAAGTGTATGTGCATCTTCTACAAGTTTGAATCTGGCTTCAAACTTAGCTTTAAGAGTATTCCAATCAGTCATAGACCGAGCTTGTAGATGGTAAAACCAATCTATAGTAGCACCTTGTAGTGTTTCAACAAAAAGCTTGACTACTACATCTTCAAATTCTACTCCGATTACTCCACAAGCTATACTAAATGTTGTAATGTGTTCATCAGGATGAACTTTCCCATCACCATAGAATTTAGGAAAATTCTTCCTATAACTGTGTGGAAGCTCATGTAGAGGAGTAAGATTGAGAGGACCAAGAGCATTACCCCAGGGGCCTTGAACTACCATTATAGGATTCTAAAAAGGAGGGATAACAAATCTCAAAGGGGTAATTATAGGCATAGCTTTATCAACAACAAAAGTAGATACTTCATCTGGTAATGGAGATATGGCTTTAGTAGGAGGGAAGCTCTTGGTTTGTTGGAAATGAGATGGTGAAGGAAACAGATCAAAATCACTTTGTTGTACCAGCTCAAACACGGGGTCAATGATACCTTTAGCCCTTTGGCTTCGTGTATACCTTGAATTTACCAGATTGTAAAACAAAAATGGAAAAGAATTGACCTTGCTTTAGTTAAAGCTTGAGGCTTTAAATTGTTCATTCTTTTCTGGTTAGTGTGGAGGTGAATGGATAGGCTATAAATGGATAATGGGTATTTCCCCAATGAAGTCACCAAAAATTGTTGGTTGAATATTTTGTCTATCAACATACTGATAAACAAAATAGGTCTGATCAGCCAAAGTAGGAAGATTAGTCATCCAAATGTGTAAGTTTATCACATCAAAAGGAGACTGCTCTCTCCTCTCATCAAGGGGAGGTTCCCTGTGGATATGCTATATATATATATATATATATATATATATATATATATATATATATATATACATACATATATATATATATATACATGTATATATATATATATATATACATGTATATATATATATATATATGTATATATATATACATGTATATATATATATATATATATACATGTATATATATATATATATATATATATATATATATGTATAAATAGAAAATAATACTCAAGGATAGGACAAGCCATCCATATCTCTTTATTTAAAGATGATGTGTACAAAACAAAGGAAAAACTCAAGGGAAATGACAGACATCACTCCTCTTCTTTCAAAAGAACTATTCAGCCAGCCACAAGAATACTCCTGGAAATAAAAGCAGAATGTAACTGAGGGTATGGTAACCAGCAAATCGAGACACAACACAAAGTCTCTAAATGAAATTCTCAAGAGTAATATACGAAGGGCAATGAGGGCACAAATTCTTCTCAAAGTCCTTTACACAGCAATGAAAAGAAAATAGACTAAAGGCAGCTATGGGGGCACAAAGTCTCTCCACAATTGATTCTTCAAAACACCTTCCTGACTAATTTTACTAATCCTACTTGTTAAATTAATGGAACATAAAGTATATCAAGGAAAAAGACATAAGAACAGTTTCCTTGACAACAAAGATATCACAGCACAAAGTCTGAAAAAGTCCCTTGCTTTATTATTTAAGTAACAAAATATGATTAACAGACTGAGCACAAAGTCTCAATGATGCCTCTCAACTTGGGTAGAGTTTCATTCAGATTGCCAAAAAAGAGATCATTTTACAATGAAAGAAAGTCCCTTATATAGCCACTTCAAGAAGGACTCAGGAAAAGTAATACAACATGATGCGTTGGGAACTATTGGGAAGATAAGATGGAAATTTAGGGCATTTTACCCATTTGATCTTCTCAATGTAGATAAGCAAACCATGCAATTGAAAGATTGCAACTTTCAATGTTCCCCTGACAGTCTGATCTTGTCTTCATCATTCCTCCTTTTTTGGTTAATTGAACCGGGTCCTAGATTCATTCATTGTTCTGTCTTTCCTCACTTTTTGCTAGTCTTGGTCTTGAATTTTGGTAATGCATTCAGGTTTGTAAATTCAAAGGATCAACGACTATTTCATGGACTTTAAAATTGACGTTCACATACCCGTTGATGTGCTCCCAACAGCTAGTTCACTGTCTTGAATTTGACGTCTTCGAGCGCATCACCCCTTGGTCCTCTTTCAAATTTTGGTTTTTCCCTTTTGGGTCTTAAGAAATGATCCTTGAATGGGTCAAAAAGAGCCCTTTCCTTTGGCCGCTGAGAATCCCCCGCAAGGGCACCTGCCCTTCAGGATACTTCGGCAACCCTTTGCCTTGGTAGTTCCCGTGGACAAATCCTCGAGCTTTCTCTCATGAATGTTTCCTCGTGCGAAAGTTTCCCGTAGACATTTCCTCAGGGAAAATTTATGCAGACAAAAATTTTGGGGAAAATTCCCATGGACAAAATGTCTGGGGAAAATTCCTGCGGACAAAAGTCCGCGAAATTATTTGTTTCACCAAATCTTTGAACAAGTCTTCATATTTTGCTTGCATTTGCTTCTTTGATTTCTTTTAGACTTTTTGTCTGAAGGAATTCCTTCGAACAAAAATCTGAAAGAATTATGCTTTAGCCAATTTTAAATGCGTTAAACAATCTGAAAGAATTACTTTTTGGGCTTCTTTGAAAATGACCCTTCGAAAGGGTGCTTTTATTGATTAATTGTCCTCCACAAGGGCACTTGTCCTTCGGGATGCTTCCTTTTGCATTGAACCACCCCTTTGAAATTTGGCGATGAACCATTATGTTGAACCAATTGGTTCAACTAATTGGTAGAACCAAAAATGGTTCAAGTCGATCATTCAAGCTGATGGTTCAATGAATGAAACAAGTCGATGAACTAAGCATTGAACCAAACATTATGAACTTGTATTTGAACCAAAATTTGAACTATTTCATTGAACCAATCAGTTGAACCAAGGCTTTGAACCAAAATGGTTCAAGCCAATGGTTCAATTGAATGAACTGAGTGAATGAACCTGTTGTTGAACCTATTCGTTGAACATGTTCATTGAACCAAGATGTTGAACCAAGTTTTGGTTCAATGGTTCAAATAAAGCTTTGAAAAATGTCTTTGAACCTGCTGTTGAACCTTGAGACGTTGAACCATTGGATGAACTGAACGAATGAACCAACTGAGTGAAATAAAGCATTGAACCGCTTAGTTGAACTGAGCCATTGAACTATTCCTTTGGTTGAACCTTCCATTGAACCTTGAACCCATTAAACCTTTGAACCAAAGTGGTTCAGTGGTTCAACGGTTCAATGGTTCAAGCCACCTTGATTTGGCCAAGTGTCTTAAAAGCTGATGAACCAATTGCAACGATTGAACTTTGAACCTTGATGAAGTGTTTAACTCTTGCCAAAGACGTTGAACTTGTTGAACGTTGAACCCGTTGAACCTTTGAACCAAAGTGGTTCAATGGTTCAAGTCTCTTTTTGTATTCAGATGCTTGTCGATGAAGATTTTCAACTGAACCAAAGCTTTGAACCAATCCCAGAGAATGACTAAGTGTTGAAAACTGATTCTTTTGACTGAAACCGCTTACAAAAATCTTTGAGCCTATGTAAATTAACCTACCTGCACAGTCCGTACACTTATCTTCTTGCTAAAAAATTTGTATATTTTTTGAGAAGCTTGGAAAATGAGGAATTTGAATGTCTAGGACAAATTTTGGAAATGGAAGATACAATTTTGGTCTGTAAGACCAAAATAGTTCAAATGTTGTCCCAAAAATGACTGCTATTTTTGAAGGACAACACACACACACACACACACACACACACACACATGTATGCATGTATCTATACAAACATACATATGTGTATGTATGTATAGATACATACATATATGTTTGTGTGTGTATAGATACATACATATATGTTTGTGTGTGTGTGTGTATCTTTACACACACACACACACACACACACACACACACACACACACACATGTATGTATGCATGTGTGTGTGTGTGTGTGTGGCTATGGCACATAAGTGAGTCCCACTTGGCAGCCAAGTACATCCAAACCCAAAAAAAATTGGGGTTTGAACAAACCCCCTTCATTCAAACCCCCATGTATACTTTTTGAATGGAGTTTGAACGAACCCTCTTCGAACGAAGGGGGTTAAAGTTTTACTTTAGCATTTGATTAATTTTTTATTAATTAGAATGATATTTGGGGCGATTAGAATGAAGGGGGTTTGAACGAACCTGCTTCATTCTAAACCCCTTCGTTCGAACTCCATACGACATGAAATCCTCACCCATTGAAGTGGAAAGTTACTATTGGCCTAAAATTACCACTTCGGATGCCATGTATTAGGATGAAAATAAAATAAAAACATGTGGTTCTATATATAAATAGGTATTTTTGTGAGCTTTCTAATAATATGATTTTTTTTAAATTTTAATAATCTTTAATATTTATTTTGATTTATTTATTAAAATATACTTATTTATAAAATAAAGTACCATACGTTTGAGGCACTGGAAAAAATAGGAGACTATGGCCAAAAAAAATTGAAAAATATCAATGCACTCTAATTTAATGTCCTTTTTCTAATGTTGAAAAAATTAGTCTATTTTGGCATATATATTAAAAATTATTGCGAGGAGAAGAAATAAGCATGGATATTCCTTGCTTTGATCATTATAAAATTAATAAACAAATATTTTTTTAATCAAAAAATTATAAAAAAATAATCTTTCACTATGTCTATGTTTCTAAGACCTTTTTTCAAAAAATCTTGAGAAAATATTATGTTCTGAGAAAATCATGAGGAGAAATCAAGTACTCAATAAAACGTTTTGTACACGAAACATACACACTATGTATTTAGGTATTAATTTTTTTTTCTCTAAAAAATAATAAATGTAATATACACTTTAAATGAAACACTTTATTAGTTTACACCATTTTCATATTTTATACGGTTAAGTCACTATTGTCTATACAAATTGAGAAATGTTCAGATTTTCATTTTTTGTTATCCCCTTAGTACCAAAAAGTGAGTCACAGTATTACGCTTCAAAACATATAATATATTTGTGTGTGTGTGTGTGTGTGTGTGTGTGTGTGTGTGTGTGTGTGTGTGTGTGTGTGTGTGTGTGTGTGTGTGTGTGTGTGTGTGTGTGTGTGTGTGTGTGTGTACATACATACAAGTTATTCATCATGCCTCAAACTCCTTCATATGGCGACAATGTTGGAGGCAATGAGCATTGGATATTTTCAGATTGTGAACGTGAATTTTATTTATATGTGTTCTTTGACAATAACACTACTAGTTTTGGTCACATGAAAATAAAGAGCTATATACATATCCACAAACCATTCCATTCACCTATGCTACTAATTATAATGTTACAAAGCCTCTATGTGTTATAAAAATTCAAGTTGTAACCAAAATAATTAGTAACAACCATTTATCGCTTCCCACGTGCAGTCATTACAACAAAATGCTCTTGGTAAATTGAATATTGGTTTTGTAAGTAAGACAAATTATAACAAGAGGATTTTTAGGGATCATGTTCACTAAAGGCCTTCAATTTTTTCTTTTTATTGCTAAAGCGAAATAGGTTGTCTAGGGTTTGAGACAATTACTATCATCCATTTGAAGTTAATTGGTTAGGGACATACAAAACACAAAATTGTGTTCTATCTAGTTTTGAAAGAGATATAGATGCAAGATCCTAAACTTCGTGAATATAATTTACATTAACTTTATTAAGATTTTCTTTTTCATTTTTTAGTCATTTTCAATTACATTTATCCAAAGTTGATCCATGTATTTTAATTTTTTTTTGGACTTTTTTTATCATCAAGTTTTTTTTTTCCAATGAAAATTACTTGCTTCAAGGCTTTGTCTATAGCTTATCCTATCAAAATAATTTATAGTGTTATAAATCATAGCTTAAAATCTCTAGAATGCCTTACCTCAAAAACAAAGACAATTGACACAAATTGCAACAACGTCTAATACCACAAGCACCTAGTAAGTAAGAATTGGGCCCTAATAGTCTCATCTTTGGATACCTATAAATAATGGAATTAAAGTCAATGACACTAATTGTCTCAAACCATAAATATCCTACTTTACTCTAACTAATAAATTAAACCCTTCAGTAAACAAGAACCCTAAAAATCCTTGTTACTATTTGCCTTACTTACAGAACTAGTAGTCTACTCTACCCTTTTTTGTCTTAGCAATATCTCTATGTAAAAAAATAGAGCCACACTGTAAATTTCTTACCCAATAGAAGATCAGACTTAGTTTACACACATATAAAAATCAATAATATTACCTAGACATTAACACAGATACAAACCGGATATAATAAAAGAATTGTCCCCAATAGTCTCCTCTTTACATACCTAGAAACAATGAAACTAAAACCAATAACACTAATAACTTCAAATGTTAAATAGACTACTTCAATCGAGCTAAAAAAATAAACCCTTCACTGAACAAGAACCCTATAATCATTTATTACTATTTTCCTTACTTATTGAGCTACTAGTAAACTCAACCCTTTTTTGTATTATCAATACCTCTACACACAAAAAAACAAATCTCCATGGTAAAATTCTTACCTAGTAAAAGAGCATACCTAGGATACAAACATATAAAACCTAATAATACTACCCAGATGTTACATATAAGTCAAATAGAAAGAAAAATAGGTCATGGATGTGAACCCAATTTCTATAAAATAACCCTAACCTCTTTGACAATGCTTCACTCATAATGCAAATGAAAAATAGTAAAAGAATCAACGAACTACAAAACTCAAATATTCTCTCCTCTGAATGCCCATAACTAACAAAATTAAAATGAATATCAGTAATTGCTTCTATCACAATCCTAGATCGCATCAAGCCAACATTTATTGCCAAATACTTTAGCAAGTTTCCAATTCTCCTACTAACTTTGGTAAGATCATAAATCATGTTTTCCAATCCTGCCACCAACCAGATTTAATAGCCTGCATTTAATTCTCCCTCAAATCTAGATAGAATAAAATCCTTGCATTTAACTCACCTGCACATTCAGATAACTCACACTCCTCTGCCCTACCAGATGCATTCAATACTTACCTTGAACAAAGAGAGGGTGCCAATAATGGGCCAAATATTTCCTCTAATCATAATGCAACAAATAATATTTTTTATTTAGCCCATTCAAGATCTCACACCTTGGCCCCCTAAACATTCATGCATATTTTTTACACCGAGAACGAGGGCATCTCATAACCCAGCAACCTATGCGCTAATTCCAAACTAATATAAATCAAATGCTATAGTTCCATCCGAAATTATTAAAAAAAAATCAGTTTGAACTTAATTACTTAAACTACTAATTTTTTAGTGGAAGAAAAATGAAATTTGACACAAAATTAATCAAGTTAATGTTTTTAAGTTATAAAGAAAAAACATTTCCAAAATAAGGGAAATTTTGATATTAAATTAGACAGAAATTGACATTAGAAATTTATTAATGCATGTAGATAAAAGTAAAAATAAAAATTATATAATATATATCGATAAAAAATATGAACATATCAAAATTTCTTCATTATAAAATGCTAATTCTATTCAATGTGAATTCTTAACTAATAATATATAATATATTACAAAACTATTATTCTATAAGCACTTTCGTTTATCTTTGTTAACATATTATTAAAATAATGAATGTGAGATTGATGATGATGATGATGATGAATAATGTATGTGACATATCATAGGTTGTCATTAAAATGAATTGTAAACTACATCTAAAGCATTAAAAATACGGAAAAGGAGCATCAAAACTCTGATATGATTTTGTCAAATCAACTTCAAGAATTCCTGAATCCCCTTCGTACCACCCAATAATAATAAAGAATTAAAAGTGAAAAACCTTAAATATTGGAAGACCAAAAGCATTTTAGCGGCTTGCTTTTGATGGATATTGGAAGACCAAAAATATTTTATCGCCTTGCTTTTGATGCATATTGGAAGACCAAAACATTTTAGTGGCTTGTTTTTGATGCCTAAGAATTTAGCTTTATTATGTGCCGGTCCCTTCAATTTTACTTTATTATGTCCACGATAAATAAAGAGTCATATAAAGTTTAAGTGATGGGACATAACGTTCCCAATAAAATCAAGTTCTCTAGATGGTGGTTAAACTCGGTAGCTTAGGTGTTAAGTATATTATGTTTGTTTTCAATATTTTATTTTTATTTGTTTATTTTGGGGTGGTGGGGAAAAACCATATTATTTGGAGATTCATAGTTCTCAAATACTTTCATTTTAAATTTTTTTACATGGTATTTTTGATGAGTTTTAAGATTGGATAATGTGTAGTGAGTATAAGGGTCAAAGGTTTATATATTAATCATCTTACTTTTAGTTTAAATATATATTTTAATTTAATAAGGTAAAAAATAAGGTTTAAAGGGTCTTAATATTATATGAAGATTTTGACAACGTTCTACAATTGAACCTAAGAGTTTTTATAGGAGTTGGAACTCTAAAATTAAAACTAGAACATAATAAAGGAACCAACACACATATAAATAAGTTCAAATATAAAAAAACCTTAGATACAAAAAGAAAAAGACAAAATAAAACAAGAAAGGAAACAAAAAGAATTCAAGGCAAGCTTCAATTTAAATATATTATTGTTGACATTAAAAAAATGTTCTTTAGTTTTTATTTCACATTATTAGTAGTTGTTGTATAGGTATCTTTTATAATTGATTTAATATTTTAGTTTATTTTGAAAAATATGAGAACAAAATATTTTATCATTCTCTAAAGTTTCAACATTAGATTTTATTATATACGCTATCTGTAACAACAACAAAAAATAAAAATAATACTTTTTTGAGATTGCCATTGGTTGAAGTATAGTGATAGGACAGTTTTTCTAGGGAAATTAAGTTACTTTCAATTTTTTTAAAATTCAAGTTCAATAGTAAATGAAATTTTTGAAATGTGTGCTTGATTTTTAATGCAAAGCTATCATGCACAACATTATTTTACTTTTACATCTCAAATGGGGGGTCTGTTATTTTAGATATTAAAATTTTGAAAAACAAGGGGCCAAGTGTATTGAGTCATTGCACCGACCCATCACATACATTCAATTGCTTGAGTGAATTTGGAAATGCATAGAAACATGTATATTTATGATTCAGTTGTCATTATGCCACTTTCAAGCTTCAAAGACTGTACGATTTTTTGAAGGACAAGTGTTACACATGCTATAGACTTTAAATTGTAACGGTATTTTCACAGTTACTAATTCTTTATAGTTTTTGATAATAAAAGGATGATTGTTTTTAAAATCTACATTGTTTACTTTTTAATTTTGTACAATATGATGAGACATTATTTTATATACAAAGATAAGTTATTTTTCAGTAAAATAAAATTATGGAACTAAAGTTTCATACGTATGATGGGTTTATCACATGCTCCCCTAGTTTCCAGTTGACATGGAGTACACACCATGTACTCTAAAACTAGGTGAAGGGAATCCACCACTATCAACACTTCATCAGAATTCATCCCAATTGTGGTAGGGTACAATAAACTCAACTTTAACTGGAGAAAACAAACAAACACATAGTTATATTCATCATGCTTAACTACAACATGGTTTCCTAATTAGGATCAACCAATATTGGCTAGTTGACATTGCATCCAAGGGTATGTACTTAAACATCAGGTACTCATGCCTAAACATTCTTTCTTGTAGGCTTGACAATGTCACCCTTACAATCCCTGCATGCTCATTTGAATTTCAAACTCATTCCATGCAACCCTATGTTAATTTATTAATAATTAAAAGAGTATTAGAGGCTAGATCAGTGAAAAATCCCTTCGCTAGCCATCAATCATTGAATGGATGGACGGATCTATATCAACACTCTATGAATTAATACGATAGAGAATTACAATATACATGTCCACAACATAATTTTTAAGTATCCAAAAAAATTTATGGCTTGAAATGACAAAATTATTAAAGATACCATATACTTAGATAATTTAAAACAAACATATCTCCATCACTAACAAATCAGTCAATATGAGCTTAAGAAATGCAAGTCAGTTTGGGTGATTTAATTTGTACCTACAAGAGAAGGTACTTTGCAAATCAATATTTGGAACCACACAAACAACTATAATTTAAAAATGAAATCTACCATAAACCTTTAACCAAATAACTCATTGAGAAACTAGTAACATTTTAATCCTTGATCCCACTTAGGTTGACACCTAAAACAATACATAAATGAATTTATCATGTTAGTTTTTAGACTACTTATGAAACACATCACATTGAAGTTTCATAAATTTAATCCTTAACTACATCATGGTGTATATTTATATAATAAATTTAATCCCTGACTAAACATGAATTTATACTGAAATCAAAATAAAATGAGATTTTTTCCTCTTGTTCCACACAAGATTTATATTCTCATTCAGGTCATCTTAGGACGCATGCATTATCATTTAACAGATGTGATGCCCAACCAAACTCCCCAACTAAAAATGTCTTCTACCTAAATTGACACACCATAGCGCACCTTAAGGCCAAAAATAGAGGCCTTGCCCCATCTCAAGCTTATAGAATAAGTAAAATAATTTTAAAAGTAGTGACATTTCATTTGCACCAAAACAACTCCAACATATTCTACACCTCTCAAGTCATTCACAAAGTCAGACTAACTTCAAGCTCAAGAGGGTCTTCTTTCCCCATTGATTATGTCAAGCTCATTCCCTTGTGATTGTTTCTTTAAATATTAGATAGGGATAGTGGGAATATCGTTAATTTATTCATGTGCATCACTAATAATATGATGAGGCATTTGGATACCTTAAGAGAGTCATAGTTACTCATGTTGTTTACCTGCACTTGGTTGAATTTCTTCACTCTGAAATTTAAACCACTAAGCAGAAATAATATTACATCAACATTCACAAGGACCATTGCAATGCTTTGATTTAATTAATAAATGGATAATAATAATAATAATAATAATAATAATAATAATAATAATAATAATAATAATAATAATAAAACTATCTAGGACCATAGACTGACTGAAATAAACCATGGCCACAAAAACGAACTATATTGAAACACTTAACTCCATTTAAAATGGTAAAAAAAATCCTTCTAAAATCCCATTCCTTTTGTAAGATTTCACTCTTAAATAGATGGCATATCTCTATTTATATAACAACTTCACGAATTGAGAAATTAACCAAAATTATAAAATACGACATCAATTTTAAATTCAACTATTATCAAGCCTTTTAGACTAAAATGAAAATATCATTCATATATTCTAAAATAAAACATTTTTTAAACAAGTTATCGATAAGGAATTTGATACTATGCATAATCATTTCAGATCCATCTAAATCATTGAATCAAACAAGACAAGATTGAAGGATTTGTAAAGGGCCATGTCATTTTTACAAACATATTATTCCTACATTCCAATAATAGAACTCCAAATTAAGGGAAAAACAAGAAAAATCCAATGGTGAAGGGTAAAATGACACAAAATAAAAACTATAGATAAAACTACAAGTCCATATAACTAGATAAAATAATCCAAGCACATAGATCTAAGAAAAGTGTTTTCTTTAATTTCTTTTGGTACAACAATTTAATTGGAAAGAAGGTTAAAAAGCACACTGTAGAATATACCTTTCAATCATGGTCCAACTTTATGTAACCCTGATCTCTAGCTCTGAGACATATAACAATATCCTCAAAATATTTGGCTTAAGAAAAAAAATAATGTTATTAAGGGAAACCTTTAAAATACTTTGAATGATAATAAAACCATATTCACTTAAATTATCAAAATGAATATACTCAATAAAATTAATATTAGGAAGCATTTATTAAATTCACATAAAACTCATTACATCTTTAGCAAGAAAAGTGACTAGAAACCAAGAAAATCCATACATTTGATGCAAGAGAACTTTAAATGCAAATTGAAAACATCAGATCTAAAGACACTAACAATAAACACAAAACCAAAATAGAAATGAAAGATGACCAATGAAATCATGCCATACAACTAAACACTATCGTAAATAAATTTTGCACATTCTAAACCATTATAATATAATTGTCAGAGAACTTTCCAAAGATACTCACCAAAATCAAATTATATATTCAATGCAAATATAGAGTGGACATTTGAATATGAAACCACACATTTCAAAACTTATCAAAACTAATCGGCCTATATTATTCATTTCTACCACAAATAATAAAGTAGAAGTCATAGTTTAAGAAACTAAATATTATAAGTGTACAACCAAAGATTTAATTAATTTTTTAATTAAAAACTATAAAAAATTTGATGAAACACAATTTTGATTTCTCCTACAAAGACGTCGTTTGATACAAGGATCTTGTTTCACTAAAATTTTGCTTTATTTCTCAAGAAAAAAGTGTAAAACTTGAAAGAAGGGTAAGGTTAGTAGAACCTAGATTTGGTTTGTGCTCGATGATCTAGATAGTTGTAGATACTCCTCTTTCTCATGGGAGGAATGACCTACAAATAACAAATCACTCAAAGAAATGGTTGATTAGTTGGGTAGAAGGGTGGATTACCTAGCAAGCTAGATCCAAGAAGTACATGACTTCTTTGGAGGCTATCAATCTACCTTTTAAGAGAAGTTAATGTTGATAAAAGTTGCTAATAAGAGATGTTGTCTAACACAAATTAAAGTACTTAAGAAAAGGAAAATAAATATTTTTCAAAATAAATGCTTATTTTAACAAAATAACACTAAAGGTAAATGTTAAACTATCAAAAGTAGGTTTAGGTGTGTTTAGGTTATTGTTTCTAGCCTATGTAGTGATAAAGGTCAACAAAAATAGGGTTTTGGTTTAGGTTGGGAGGTGGTATGAGCTTGGTTTTTTAGGTATAAATGATCTACATAGTGACTGTTAGTGGTTGGATGTGACTGTTGGTGGTTATGATGACCATTGGTGGTCAAGTTCATCGTTGATAGTTAGGGTGACCATTAGCGATTACTATGGGTTTAGACAAATTATTGGTTCTAATTAGAATAGGTTATGGGTTGGTTATATAAAGGTTATTTTGGTTGTTGGAGTTTGGTTAATGGTCATGGGTTGGTTATATAAAGTTACAGAACTATTGAAACTAGATAAATAAAACTTAGAAAAATAATAATATACTTAGCTTATGGTTGATAGTATTAGTGTAGGTTTTTATTTTTCCCTATTTATTAATTAGGGAAATTGTATTTCTTATGCATACATGGAGTTTTCCTACATTTGTGGGATAGGCTAGCTTATGTGGAGGTGTGTGTCATAGATGTGTCATAGGTGTCATAAGTAACTCCCTTGATGGGACTTCTTTATTCTTAGCACCTTGTCACCACCTTTCATGGAGGAGTTATAGTCTATTCTTGGGGTGCCTTGTCCACCTTTTATGGAGGAGTTACCTACGTATTCTCCTATTTGTAGTCCTCACTTTGGCCATCTCATGTTAATTAGATTTTAGTTTTCTCCATTTTGTCTTGTGCAATTTATCTTCTTGTGTTATTTTCAAATTGCTTTAGCATCTATGTGGTGTGCACTTGCTTCAACTCGTGTGATCACGTCTCCATTGCACTCACATTATCCAGAATCTGGCAAGAACTCTGATGTGGTATCAGAGCAAGAACGGTAATCATGTGTCTGGTTATGCTTTTAGTTTATTTTTAAATCAAGAGGAGTGGAGTTTTCTTTGTTTTTTAATTTCTAAATATGATCTAAAATAAAAATATATATATCCTTTCTGGTATCATTTTCTTGGGAATCCTTGGCCTTTGGGTGTCTTGGTTGTCTTCACTTCAGGTGCTGGTTTTGTTTTTGTTCTTGGGCACCATTTTTGTGTGGAGCAGCAAAGGGAGGAGCAGCACTCAGCAGTAGTTAGCACTCCTCACAGTCAACTCTTCTGGTCAGCAGCACTCATTCAGTCCACGCCAAGCTTCTGCAAGTCTATGCTTAGCTTCTGCAAGTCTGTGCCTAGCTTTTGGTTTGTGCCTAGCTTCTGCTCGGTAGTAGCAGTCCTTCTTCCATGCCAAGCTTCTGCAACGCTGACCTTTCTCTGTTTACAAGGCACCAAGCAGGCTGTATGGCATCCAGGTCTATTTTTTTCTGAAAATGGCACATTTTTTTTGGTAAACCTGTTGTGCATTGAAGTCTGGAAACTCTTTAACCTTTTATTGCCCAACAAATTAGAAATGTGCCCTTGTATTTGGTGAAAACATACTACCACATCCGTTGTTCTTTTGTCTTTTCTACAAGTATAATCTGGACTGTTTGTTTTTGGCACCCCTTCCTTGCTTGGCGTCCCATGTGGCACCCCTTGGACACTTGGCAATCCTTCATTCTATCTATGATTTATTAGTTTTCAATTTAAAATTGACTTGTAAAACAAAAATCAGTCAATTTGACTAAATATTTATTTTTTTAGACAGTTTTGTAATTTGGGGGTTTTCATTTAAAACTTGTATCTTCAACCTACGAAGACGAAGGGTGAGGCTTGAGTTGGCGGGAGGGCAATTCCCCCTCACACAAACCTCCTTTGGTTTTCTCATTCTGTGTTGAATCCAACAAGTGGTTAGAAGGCCACTTTCTCTCTCAAAATAGGCATTTTTTAATGTTTTAGTGCTTTTTTTTGCAAAAACACTAGTTTACGAGAAAACTAAACCTTTAATATCTTGCAAACGGTAGCTCGAATTTGGGTGCCATTTTTTGCAAAAGTGTTTTTAATTAAATTATCCATAGTGTAGGATTGTTATTTATCAAAAATTCACTAGTTTATAAAGTGCCTAAAATTTGAGTCTCTTGGGACGCATTTTCAGATGAGTCCGACGTCCTGCTTGCTTAAGTCTTGCACTGATTGCTCTAAGACACATTCTCGGCTGAGCCCGATGTCTTCTGAGCGTGCACTTGAATATTTTCAGGGGGGTCAATATTTTTGGGGGGTGTGATTTATTTTCATAACTTGCATATCTTTGCTTTCATTCTTCTTTCTGCATAAATTCACAACTTGCAATCAACACAACTTCACCTAAATTCAGCTAAAAATAGATTGTTTTCAACTTAAACCCCTAACACCCTTCAACTATCATGAATGGAAGGTTAAAATATTAATCATTCTTAGAAGCAAAGGGTTGTATAGGATTACCATGGGTACTGAAGTAGAACCCAACACTGATGCTGAAAAGGTCAAATGATACAACCGTAGTGATGAATCCTACAGATTACTGAGCTTGTCTATGTCTCCAAAACTTCTCTTCCATTTAGAATCCTCTAAGACTCCCAATGACATATGGGACACCTTAGAAAACTTATTTGGGAAGCTTGATGAGATGAGAGGTCATGAACTCGAAAACGAACACATAAGTCTAAGTCCTAGCAACTTTGACACCCTACAAGACTTCTTCACTAAGTTTAAGGCCCTTAGATTTCAATTGAAAGAATGCGGGATAGAGAATAAAGATGATCAAATCATACTTTCTATTCTTGCAAAGTTAGGTCCAAGCTATTCAGTCTTTGTCTCCACTTTCCATGCGACAAAAAGTGCCCTTGGCACTACATGGAAAATGCCTTCTTTGGATTCATTCATTGCCGACTTGACTAGGGAACAAGATAAGCTAATTCAAATGGGCATAATGAATTCTAATCAACCCCAAGCTTTGATAGCTGGAAATTGTAAGGATAAAACTTCAACAAAGGAGAAGAAGAAAAAGAACAAGGACCAGGAGAAGAAGAAAGAAAATAACAATCCTGCCAAAAACAACACTGAGTCTTCATCCTTTAATGCTAAACCTAAGAAGGAGAAAGTTAAGTGTGCCTATTTTAAAAATACATGGCATGATGAACAAAAATGCATGAAGAAACAAATAGATCACCTAACTCATCTTTTAGAGAAGAACAACATACGTGTTCCTGAGTCCATCAAGCAGAATTCATCTACCCAAGATTCTACCAAGGCAAAAGGCAAGGGTAAGGAGAAAGAAAAGGGCAAGGGCCTTGTAGCTACAACAACTTCTACATCTTCATGGGTCATCGACTCGGGTGCTTCTCACCACATGGGCTCTTCACTAGTTGAGTTTTCATCTTTAGAGCCTTGTAGCATGACTTCAATTAGTTTGGGTGATGACACATCAATTTCTATTGCAGGGAGAGGGTCAGTTGAAATGGAAGGAGGAACATTCAATAATGTAATAAGTGTTCCTTCTCTTTCAACCAATCTCCTATCAGTGTACCAAATCACTCACATTGGTCAGGGCATGAGAGTTGAGTTTTCACCAGATTCAGTGGCTATTAGGGAATTGCATAGTGATACTACAATGGTAGTGGGTAGGGTAGATCACCAATCCAGGTTATACACCTTCCCACATTTTGCATTAGATTCTTCTCTAATAGCATTTCTGACTCACTCAGATGGAGTTAGCAAATTGTGACATGAGTGGTTTGGCCACCTTAACTACCGCTATCTTGAGCAACATTGCAAAAATGACATGGCCATTGGCTTGCCTCGTGTCCAACTCTCAAAAGGACTTTGAGAGGGGTGCTCCCTTGGGAAGCATCCCAAAGCAAAATTTGACAAAGGCAAAGCTTGGAGGGCTTCACAACTTTTGGAGATAGTCCACAGTGATGTATCGGGACCCTTTCCCAAACCATCTTTCACAAGGGCCAAGTACATCCTCACTTTCATTGATGATTTCTCTAGGTACACTTAGATATATTTTCTCAAACAAAAGTCTGAAGTGTTTAAAAATTTTATAGATTTCAAGGCTCTTGTTGAGAAATAGAGTGAGAAATCCATCAAGGTTCTTCAAACTGATAATGGAGGGGAGCATGCCAGCATCAGGTTTGAGCAGTTTTACACCACAGAGGGGATTGATTTGCAACGCACAGTCACTTACAGTCCTTCACAGAATGGGGTTGCAAAATAAATTAATAGGTTCTTGAAAGAGATGGGTAGATGTATGATTCACTCCAAATCCTTAGCACCAAAGTACTAGGCCGAAGCCATCAATTGTGCTTGCTACATTCAAAATAGGGTTTCTCATAAAGCTTTGAAAGGGTTAATACCCTTTGAATCTTGGCATAAAAGGAAACTTGATGTTAAACACCTCAGGGTTTTTGAATCCCCAGCCATGGCCCACACTCTGAAGAAGAAACACAAAGCTATGGAATGTCAGTCCAAGCCTTACATCTTTGTAGGATATTCATATGGTATTAAGAGATATTGCCTTCTAGATCTAGTCACTCATGAGTTTTTCATCGAGGGAAGTGTCCATTTTCATGAGAGTCCTAGAGACTCAACACTTGACACTTGTTCTCCCTCATCGAATCTACTTCTTCATGATGATTCCTCATCAGATTCAGATCAGCCACAATAGGTTCTTGAGCCAGAGACATCTTCTTCTTCTTTGAGTTCAGATAATGAGGATAGTGATGCAGAGTCATCCACCTCTAGTTAATCAAAATATGAAGAGTTAGCACCTGACTAACCCACTTCCAAGCCACTTTGGGCCAGACAGACACTTAAGAGTGCTAACACTTGAGAGATCTCGTAGATGACAGACATACTAGGGGGGATTTTCAAAGAGATGACATGCCTTCTTTGCTTCAGTTTTAGATCCATAGAATTTTCGAGAGGCATCGGGGGTACCTGAGTGGGAATAATGCTATGGAGGAAGAATATTCTTCCTTAATCAAAAATCACATTTGGGATTTGACTTCACTTCCTAAGGGAAGAAAGATGGTTTGATGTAGGTGGATATATTGGACCAAGTTTATAGCAGATGGGTCAGTTGATAAGTACAAGGCGTGATTGGTCGCCAAGGGTTTCTCACAAGTGGCAGGCATTAACTACTCAAAGACATTTACACCCGTTGCAAAGATGACTTCTATCCGACTCATATTGGCTATTGCCACAACACATGGTTAGAATGTGCATCAGATGGATGTGAAGAGTGCATTTCTTCATGGAGACCTAGAGGAGGAGATCTACATGGAGCAACTGCTAGGATTTGTTCAAGATTATTCCTTAGTATGCAGACTTAGGAAATCTATCTATGGCCTCAAATAGGCCCCTCGGGCTTGGTATGCTAAGATGGATTCCTTCCTTCTCACAACGGGTTTCACTAGGTGCCATTCTGATCCTAATGTCTACTTCTTGCAGCAAGATGATTCGCTCTTGATTTTGGTTCTATATGTTGATGACCTTTTGATCACTAGGATTTCTTCATCAGCTATTGCAGCAGTGAAGGCATCTCTTTAGGATAGATTTGACATGATAGATTTGGGTTTGTTGCACTACTTCCTTGGAATCTAGATCTCATAGTTAGATTTAGGGATTTCTCTTGCATAGCCTAAGTATGCTCTTGAATTATTGGCTCCGTTTCACATGGCTAATTGCAAGCCATCTCTGACTCCCTTTCTATCAGGAGTCAAGCTTAAGGCTGATTGTTCTTCACCATTGGTTGATGCCACTTGATATCAACAACTTGTTGATAGTCTCATCTACTTGACTCACACCAGGCCTGACATATCATATATAGTGGGACTTGTCTCCAGATTCATGTAGGAACCTCATGAGTTGCATTGGAAGGCAGCTAAGAGGATCTTACATTACATACAGGGTTCACATAGATACGAGATTCATTACAGATTTGGCATAGAGGTTGAATTGGTTGGATAAATAGATTTAGACTAGGCTAGTGATTCACAAACTTGCAAGTCCACTTCTGGTTATAGTTTCTCTCTAGGCTCTAGTAATATCAGTTGGTCTAGCAAGAAAAAAAATGCCATTGATAAATCATCCATAGAGGCAGAGTATAGGGGATCTGTTAATGCAACTATTGAGTCTATTTGGCTTCAAGGGATACTTTCTGAGTTTGGCATTCTTATCAGGTAGCCCACCATCATTTATTGTGACAACTAGAGTACCATTCAGATTTGAAGGAATCCAGTTCAGCGCTAGCAGACCAAGCACATAGAGATTCACATGCATTTCATTCGAGAGCTTATTCATAGTCATGTCATTGACTTGATATTTTTCCAGTCTTCAGAGTAGGTTGCAGACATCTTCACCAAACCTTTCACCGAGAGAAAGTTCATTCATCTACAAGCTCTTCTTGGGGTGCGGTCTACATCTGTAGCAGCATCATCTTTAGGGGGCCCACTAGCCTCTTTTTTCTTTTATGTCTCTCTTTTGGGGGAGATTTTTTTCCTACGAGTTTTCTCCTTTTCTCTATCTTATGGGAGATTGCATTTGTACATGGGTACCTCATCAGGCCTAGTTGTTGAGACCCATTTTTTATTTCCACACTACCCACCTAAGTTGCGCTTATGGGGGGGTATTAGTGTAGGTTTTTATTTTTCCCTATTTATTAATTAGGGAAATTATATTTCTTGTGCATATATGGAGTTTTCCTACATTTGTGGGATAGGCTAGCTTATGTGGAGGTGTGTGTCATAGATGTGTCATAGGTGTCATAAGAATGTCATAAGTAACTCCCTTGATGGGACTTACTTCTCTATTCTTAGCACCTTGTCACCACCTTTCATGGAGGAGTTACAGTCTATTCTTGGGGTTCCTTGTCCACTTTTTGTGGAGGATTTACTTACGTACTCTCCTATTTTTAGTCCTCACTTTGGCCATTTCATGTTAATTATATTTTGGTTTTCTCCATTTTGTCTTGTGCAATTTATCTTCTTGTGTTATTTTCAAATTGCTTTAGCATCTATGTGGTGTGTACTTGCTTCAACTCATGTGATCACGTCTCCATTGCACTCGCATTATCTGAATTCTGGAAACAACTTCGATAGATAGCTGATGTCTTGAATAATTCTTGTAGTTGGGATGTGGGAATCTAAAAGAATACTTGCACAAGAAGATCTGATCTCTTGCCCAAGAAGATCTAATGATGATTGTTGATCTAGATTCCTTTCACTTCCTCCTCCTCTCTTTTTAAAGGAAGAATGTGAAGGTGAAATAATCAATTAAAAAAAAGTTCAAAGTGGCTATTTATTTTTAGCACCAACATGCATTGATCTGTATGCAAAATAGATAACTAAAAATTAAAAAACAAGTTGTAGTTGAGTTGGAAATTAAGTGTTCAAGAGTGAAAACCTAACCATTGGTGTTCAAGCCTAATCATCGATGGTCAATGTGATCATCAATGATTAGAGTGACCATCGATGTTTAGGGTGACCATCAGTGGTCGATGGTGAAGGATAAATTTGGTCAAGGGTAGGCTAGTTAGTTAGTTTAGCTAGTCAACTAACTTGACTAAAATTTGTAGCCAACAGGTTGTGAGATAGTCCTGAGGGGGTCCAAGGGGTTAGTTCAACAACTAAAACCATCATGTATAGTTTTTTAATGTCTA
This sequence comes from Torreya grandis, assembly GCA_037957365.1. Lineage (NCBI taxonomy): Eukaryota > Viridiplantae > Streptophyta > Pinopsida > Cupressales > Taxaceae > Torreya > Torreya grandis. Next base: position 1,401,606 of record JARHVA010002669.1, read on the forward strand.
TATTTTACCTCTTTTTGTTATGTAATTTGTATCAGTAAACTGTAAAATAAAAATAGATTATGGGTCAGAGATAAGGTTACCCCAAATATGGGAGGATGTGTTCCCCCTCAAACTAGGAATTGATGTGGTGAAATAGAATCAGGTGTGAGTTTGATAATTGGTTAATTTTGTGATGAAGTGGGTGATAGGTTGGGTACTTAAGTGTAAACACACATACAAATTATGACAAACTATGATAGCCAAGATCATGTATTGATTAGGTTGCCATGGTTGGTAAAACTTAGGTTGGTACTAAAAGGACAAGTGATAAGTTGACCACATAACTATATGTGATGGTTGGGTTACACTTATAAACTCAAGTCTCCTAGACAAAGTGAGTGTATTCATAGGTATCCAAGGTAGAAAGTTCTCTTATGAACACATAAATCAGTCAAGTATGTGTAATGTATCACAAGTTCAAAATGTTTAACTTGGCAATTTAGTCAGTGTGATCAAAATGACTAAGTCAAGGTTGTCACAAAAACATGCAAAACTTGGGCCAAAATGACCAATGGTAAGGTTGAAATTGTTGGTGGGTAAGGTTGTTTGAAAAGGGTAATATTAAATGGTTGAAGAGTTAGGGTAAGGTGGTAAAACAAGGTTGGTACTAGGAGGACAAGTGATAGGGTAACCAGGCCATAATATTAGGCATACTTGATATGAGTTACTCCTATAAACTCAAGTCTCATAGGTAAGGTTGATGTATTTATAGGTATCCAAGGTAGGATGTGATCCTGAGAAGAGAAAAATAGTTGTAGGTGTTAGGATCAGAAAGGGTCATGATCCTAAGCACCTAAATGGTCAATACACAAAAGTAGTACAAGTTCTTTAGAAATTGGTAAGGTAAATGATGGGATCAAAATTACCAAGGCAAATTTGGGTTGAAAAAATGGAAAGGTGGGTCAAGATGACCAATTTGAGGTTAATTAGTTTGGTTGGGTGGTGGAGAATAAGTTTCTCTCTAATGGGTACATAGTTAGTTATTTGGTTGGTGGGTTGGTTGGTGTTCAAATAGGTTTATCAATTTGGTGGAAGGGTGTATATTAGGTGGTTGGGGTTTCAATGACTCAAAAATGGAAGACACACATATTCTCAAGTGGTCAAGAAAGTAGGAGGTTGAAATGCTCCGATTGATAAAACTAAAATGGTAAGATGGGTGGTATTAAGAACATAATCTCCTTTCATGTGTTGCATTGGTGTTAGTTCGTCAGTTAAAATAAGTAATTTGATCAAGTAGTGTCAAGTAAGATCAAAATCCCTTGATTTGAGGAGTGTAAAAGGAGAGATGGATGAAGTAGGTGAATGGATGGTAGTTTAACCTTCTCATAGGGATGGATTGGCCCTTTTGTAGGTAACCTAAGAACCATTATAAATAAGTCCATGTTCTAATTTTGGGGGTCACTGATCGATGCAATAAGTCTACTAATTTTGTGTGAAATTTTATTGAAGTTTTCTTTGGGATTGATTTGTTTTTGAATTTTGACCTAAAGTCATTTGATTACTTTAGTTTGATATTTTTAGGAAGCTCATCGATATGAGAATTTTTCAACTGATTGCTTGCTTGACAAATTTTTGGTTTAGCCATCATTCAAGGGAGTTGTCTAAGATTTGGATTTTTTTATGTGTGATAGCTATCCTTTGAGGGAGAATTCTACCTTTTTAAGCAATGTTTGGTAGTTTTGGATAGCTGCCCTTTAGAGGAGAAGTTTACATGCTATAAATTTGACCCAGGTGATATTTGGTATCCCAAACCAATGTTATGATGGTTTAGACATGGACAAGTCTATATAGGCCTTAAAGATTTCCTTTATGGAGGCAGCACCATAGCTCAAGAAGGTTGATGATGGGTAAAAGAAGTTCAATTGATAACAACCATGGGGATCCATCCTATAAAGGATAAAAAGTGTCCATGAGAATCATGCCATAGGTAGAGTTGTGATATGCATACTTAGGATTACTAAGGTTGTGATGGATAATCACATGATCTTATTCTAATTGATTATTTTTAAAATAAGGAGATGAAGGGGGTTGAAAATAAGGTATGATCTTAAGTCAGACACAAGATGACTAAGAACCTAGTTTAACAAAATAACATGGTGCAAATACAAAACATTGAGGGGCTTAAGTTTTAATATGCCCCAAATCCATACTTACATGTTAACATTTTGAGCCAATCAAGAGTGAAGATGTCCCCTAGTTACTTTATGACACTAGATTAGACATGGAAAAGAGAACATTGGATTGAGAATGGTCAAAGGTAAGGTTGGTTAAGTGATTGCTATTAGGCATTAGTTGGATTGCAATGTTGATTGGTTTTTTTTTTTGGTTAGGTAGGTTTAAGTTGATAAGGTGATTGGTTATTTGGGTGAAAATGTAGGGTTACATGGTTTAAAGATGAAAAAAGGCCTTAGCAGAATGGTTAAAGTTGAAGGTTTTCTTAGGTTGGAGGTAAAAGGTTGGGTTAAGGTCAAGGTTAGGTGTAGGTTGAGGTAAGAAAATACCAAGGGTTGGTTTGGTCATTTCTAAAGGCAAGGTCTTGAGTTTATAAATGGAAAAATCCTCCTAGAGGGAAAACTCACCTAGTTTGCTAGTTCAATGGATGATTGAAAAAGCAATAGGCAAGGTTGGTTAAGTGATGATAGTTAGGCTTTAAGTTATATTTTAGACTTAATGGTGGTTGGTTATGGTTTAGGTTTTGGTCTAGGTTTTTGGGTTATTGATGAAAGATTGGTCAAGGTCAAGGTTTTTTTAAGTTTAAGATTTGGTGTTAGGCTAAGTGTAGGTTGAGGCGGGTTGGTTTGGTCATTGGTTAAAGTTGGTAGGAAAAAGGTTAAAGTTTGGTTTGGTTGTTGGTTAATTTTTAGGTTATTGCTTGGTCAAAGATTTTTGGAGGAAGACTTCAGGTGTTTTTTTCATGAATGTTGAGGTAAGAAAAATTTTACCATGTAAAGATGTTGGTTAGTAAAAAGGATTTAGGAAGGATGAAGATGTCCTAATTTTCCTCCCAAGGGTTGCTAGTTGTTATTTATTAGTTGTTAGTATGGAGTTCAAGTTATAGGCGATGGTTCAGGTGGGATATCCCTTATGGTGATATGGAGAGGGGAACATCGTTGGGTCAGATTTGGTTAGGGTTGGGGTCTAGAAATGATGTTGGGAACATCATCTTGGAATAAAGGTAGGTTGGACAAGAGTTTTGTATTGTCCCAATGAAGGAGCTTAGGTGAGGTGTGGGTAGCTTGGATAAAAGGGTAACTAATATTTAAAAATCTCGAATGAAAGGTTGATGTTGGTTTGGGTTGGTAAATAAGCTGGTTAAAGTTGGATCAAAAGTTGGGTTGATCATGGTTGATTAAGTTAGTTTGATAGGTTAGGGGAGATAGGATGGGTGGTTGATTTGATTTGTTGGTTGGGTTTTCTTGTTTATTTAGTGAGGTAAGGTGTCAAATATTTGACATTATTCAAAAGGGAATGGAATCAAAGACAATGTCATTAGATAGATGAAAATGAGAAGATTATAAAAGAATTGAATGGGTTTAGTTTTAGTTAAGGTTGGGGTTGGGTTGATTTGAGGTGAGGTTGGCTATTTATAGGTAAAGTGTTTTAGATTGGCTCTACAAAAATGGGAGGTGAAAGAGGTAGATTGGATTGGTTTGATGTTTTCTCCACTAAAATATGAAGTGGAAAGGGTAAGGTAGTTTTGATTGGGTCCACTAAAAGGGTAGGTGGAATAGGTATGGTTGTTGGGGGTGATTCTATTTTTCTAGAGAGTGGAATAGGTAGGTTGATTTGAGGTTGATCCACTAAAAGGGTAAATCAAAGAGGTGGGTTGAGTCCTTAATTTTGGTTTTAAAGGAAAGTTGAGAAGGTTCTGCTTAGTCAACAAGTGGATTGGTTAAGGTTGATTCTTACTTAGTGATGATTTCAAAATAAAGTTGAAAAGGTTGCACTTGGTCAATAATTAGATTGGTTGAGGTTTTGATTGTGGTTTCTTTAGTTATGGGTTCACTAAGGACCAAAACTAATGAATGGGTCTTATTGTGTTGAGGGATTTATTCATGGATTTTCACATCAATGAGTGAAGAAATATGTTCAATGATGGATTACCTAAAGATATTCAAGGCTAGGTTAGGGGGAACATAGAGAATATATTTTGAAACCTCATTTTGATCAATAAGGTTTTGGAGAATATATCTTAAAATGTCCACATCTGTCTACCACATGTCTATTTTTGCAATGATAAGCACAAAACTCATTCTCTATAAACCAAATGGGATTTGGAAGAGAATGATAGATGGTTTTGATTGGAGGAATTTTAATGACAAAAGCCTCCAAGATTTTGTCAAAGATTGTGGCATATGATTCCCCCAATGGGGTATATTGCTTAGGAAGAGGGTGCACCCATGGCTCTTGGGGTTGTGAGCTAAATGGTTGCTTTGACATGGTTGATGAATTTGATAGGTTGGGTAGGTTTGATAAAATTATTGGATTTGAAAGGTTTGGTTGGTATTTTTTGGTTTGATTTTGGGAAGTTGATAATGTGGGTAAGGTTGACAAGGTAGGTTTGTTTGAGATGTTGGGTGAGGTTGATAAGGTGGGTTGATAGCTGTTGGTTGGATTTGATAAGGTAGTTAAGGTAGGTTGATTTAAAAAGTTTGGTTGATGGTTGAGGGGATAAACCAAGTCTTGGTTTTAAGATAAATAGGGTTTCCACAAACGGGGTTTAGATAATTGATATGATGGATGGGGTAGATAATAAAAACTTTTATAAGGTTGAGGTGGTTGATATGATGGTTAAGATATGTATCCCAAATATTATTGAGGTTGAGATAGTTGAGGTTGAGGTGGGTTATGACAATGGTCAAATAGGTGTTGAAAGTTTGTTGGTTGGTTATGATGATGATAAAATGGTTTTTTAGAGTTTATTGGTTGGTTGTATATGAGGTTGGATTGATTGTAGGAAAGGTTGGGTTGGTTATAGGCGAGGTTGGGTTGATTGGAGGGTTGATTGTAGGTGAGATTGGGTTGATTATAGGTGAGGTTGGGTTGATTGTAGTTATGGTTGGCTTGGTTGTAGGTAAGGTTGGGATCACAAGTGGCTCTTAATTCAAGGTAACTCTATAGGTCAAGAGGGTAGTGTTCTATGAGTTTAACGAAGTTAGGATCTCTTGGAGAAAATATAGGAGTGTTCCCCATTGAACAAGGCAATAGAGATGAGGTGGGTGAAGGCAAGATGGTAAAAGGTTTTTCCAAGGGGGTTAGATTTATCACAATTTGAACAAAGAGAAGACAAGAAAAAATTCAAAGAATATAAAACACACACTAAAGCATGTTAAATCCTAAGGTTTTTTTAGTCTCTTTTGTGGCTTATGCCTTAAGCTTTTAGAATTGTGACCCCAGTTGGTTTGTAGAGCGGGTACTAGAAAATACATTTATGGTTGGATTTAGTTTGTGTTTAGGCTCTCAAAGGGTTCTATATTGGAAATCAATATGTGGTTTCATATTGGGTCCTACCCCCTCACTTCACACATTATAGAAATAAGGGTATCAAGTGCTTAGCCAATATATACCATTTTTTAGAGATTATACTCAACCAAAGAGCTAAGTTTTGGTCTCTTCCCTTGGTAATGACATCCAAGTGGAATATCCAATAGGTGAATGTTATTTCTAGGAGATGAAACCCTAGTTGGGCCTTATGTCAATTTTTATGATGTTTTATTTGGTGTAAGTGGTTTTGTCTTATGTGTGCAAAGAAGTGAGGCTATGGTTGATTTACTTGATTAGTTAAGCTATGTGAGATAATTATGCAATAAAATAATGTATGAGAGTTTAATTTTAATCCCAAAAAAAAATTTGATTTCATTTAAATGAGTATAAAACATGAGTAAAAATCACCTAGATGAAACTAGGTCTCACTGGGCATGCCATAAATGTTTCACTAAAATTTTGATTTATTTTTCAAGAAAAAAGAGTAAAACTTAAAAGAAGGGTAAGGTTAGTAGAACCTAGTTTTAGTTTTCACTATGTGATCTAAAGAGTTGTAGATACTCCTATTTGTATTGGGAGTAATGACCTATAGATAAGAAATCACTCAAAGAAATGGTTGATTAGTTTGGTTGAAGGGTGGATTTCCTAGCAAGCTAGATCCAAGAAATACATGACTTCCTTGGATGTTTTCAATCCATATTTTAAGATAAGTTAATGATGGTAAAATTTGTTGATATGAGAGGTTACATAACACAAATAAAATTACTTAAGAAAAGGAAAATAAATAATTTTCAAAAGAAATGCATATTTTAACAAAATAACATTAATGGTAAATGTGTAGTCATATAAAATACAAGAACTGGTAATGTGAGCATGGTTAATGACACCCAACCCATAGATCCTCTTGCTTGCTCTCATGTCCCTCATAGGCATATTTACATTAATTCATAGTCATGTGTAGCCTTTTGGACTTGACCCTAGCTAATCTACGATCTTCTCTTCATGACCAATCCATCCCCCTATGTCCCATCTATCTAGGACAATAGAGACCAACTAGGACAGGAGCACTAGTGCCACTATTGTCTACTTTCATCACTATTGTACAAGCTCATTTTTGGCCCCAATGGTTAATTTATTTTGGTTCCCCATCCTTTTCCTTGTCACCCTAACATGAGAAAATTCAATCCATGACCAATAGATCCCTATAAAATCCCATTCAAAGATCATTTGGAAGTGGTTGGTAAATATTATCAAGAAAGTAATAATACAAGTGAAACCACTCAAGAATTCTTCCCTATTCTCTACATACAACAATCCAATACAGTCCTAAGCATGTCCAAATCTCTGCACCAGTCCCTTGCCACCTCAAGCACATCTACTTTAGCATTTTTTATATTTTCATATCACTATTGCACCAAGCACTTTCAAAGGGAGAGCTACATATGGCTTGATCCCTCTTCAGAGTATTGGTATGTATGTAGTGTGCCCACACACAAAGTGTGAAGCATGTCCAATGCATATTATACACACTAACCCCTTTTCCCTATTTGTCAAAGTGTTTTTCAAGTACATTTAAGGCTTAAAAATGAAGAAAATTATCTCTATAAGGAGTAATATTGACAATGAATCTTTGAAAATTTATAGATAATGTCACGTAAACCTGTTGATCAAAACCCATAAAGCTTAGACTCTTAGGACAACAATGCTAGACAAGGACTTCAATACTAGTGCCATTCCTATCCACTTTTGATGCTCCTATCCAATTAAAAAATGAAATCCAAAATCCTATTTATGACATTATCCCAAGACTGCATAGTGGATATTAGATCCTATCTCAGTCAGATCATAACAATTTAAGATAAGTCTTATTTTATCCCTTTTATTACTATTTTTAGAAAAAATCTAATCACCAATAAATTTTACAAATTAGTAAATTATTTATTGCATGTTATTTATTGATTTATCAATCCAGACCTTTAACTAAATTAATAATAAAACCCAAATATTCTTAAAAATGTTAAATCATTTGGTGACCCTGACTTACTTCGTTTGCACATAAAAACCCTAGAAACCCTAGGGTAAAATTCCTACTAATTTTTCCTATAAATGTTTAAATTTTTACTTGAATATTTAAATTAGGAATTCATTTTAAATTTTTAAAATTTTTTAGTAATTTTAAAATATTTTTTCTTTTAAACCCAGTTGACCATACTAGGTCCCAGTAATTTTCTATTTATTTTTTGAATTTTTACTAGAAAATTTAAATTAAAAAAAACATTCAAATTTCAAAATTCAATAGTAATTATCAAAAACATTTATTTTTCCAAACCCTAGTTGCATCTACTATGTATTATTAAATCACTAATTTTCCAATAAAAAATTGTTTTTTACTTGCATATCTAACGCAAAAATTCACTTTCAATTTCAAATTTTCATAGTAATTTGCCAAAATATCATCTTTCAAACCCTAGTTACATACACTAGGTCCTATTTATTGAGAGATATCACCTTATATTCTAAAATCAGATTTCAATAAATGGGTTTCACTTATCTACAATTATTTCTTACACAAAATAAGGAAACAATCATTGGTCTTATCATGCACATGAATGACGAAGTTTACCATATGTTAGTACAAAGATTTATTCTTTGCATTTCATGCTTACTTTTTATAATAAGGGAGTATATTATAAAATTCATTTCTAAAAATGCACAAAATTTCAATATTCCTTTTGCATACTCTCTCTCACTCATATGGAAAAAAATTCATGTTTATCCTGCTAAAGATGTTAGAAATTTTATGATTCATGTCAAAATTTTCAATACATTTATGCACAATTCCATGCTATCTACCCTTTTCTCTCTATCACTCATATGGAAAATGTTTCAAGTTTATCTTTCTAAACATACTAGACATATCATAACACATGTCAATATTCTTTATGCATCAATGCACAGTTCCATACTCTCCATACCTTGTTTGTTGTATCTAATGTAAAATGTTCTCTATAATCATATTTCTATACAATCCATAACTCCACTTAACTGAATTTCATCCCATATACATGGTTTATACCTATATGTATATGCCTCCTTGGCTACTCTTGTTTCAATGTCATATTTCATGCAGAGGAAAGAAATACCTTCTCCTCCTCTCCCTCAAGAGGGTGATAGCTACTTTCCCTCTAACTGGGTCCATGTTATCACCCCTCCAAAAGGTGAGGTAACCTATACTATTGTTCCTAATGCATACATTCATTCTATAGCTTCTTCAAACCATCTTTAGCATATGTGCTTACATGTTCAATCAAAAGCAAGTAGGTTTTGCACTTGTGAGACTCTAAGGGATCAAATCACTAGTATGAGCAATTTACTTTTAGATTTACACATGCATAATTAGCTATTACATAAAACTATCACAACATTGGAAAATCAAATCATAATGCAAAATCTTCAAAGGCACCCTAGTGCTAATCATGGCTATATACCTTCACCTAGTCAATTGGTTACAAGCAAAGTAACATATCAAAACAAGAAATCATAACAACGTACCTCTACAACTAGTGATTCAAAAAGCATTTAAAGATAAGATAAGATTTCAAGTGAGATATTAATGAAAATTATTAAATCTAAGTTGATCAAACTACCTCTTCTACATACAGCAAGAAGATCCTTATATTATTGTGCATATCATAGAATGCATGGGCATCACACATATTCATGTTTGGCATTAAAATAACATATACAATAGATAATTGCTAATGAGGACTCTATACAAGGTAAATCAGTCAAGCAATCCATAGTGACATAGGAACAAATTCACAAAGGGTCAAATCCATAAAAAATATAAAAGTGGTTACCAAATCATAACTGAAAACAACCAAAGGATCAAAAAGAAAAATTAGAGGAACAAAAAATACCATAGGCATAGGTAAAACACAAAAAAGATGAAAATATACCTCTCCAAAATGAGGCTCAACATTTAAAGTAGTATGGGTTTGGTCAAAAATATCTACAATAGTTTGATTATGAAGGTCAAGGGTTAGGCAAGCAGGCTCAAGGCATCAATACTCCTATTATATCATTTGATAATGTTTGTCACCAAGGTTTGGTATTTATTGAACATCCTAAGGAAAATCATTCATAGACACAATTTATAAAAATAAAATATCTAGATACAAAAAATGTCAACACTAGCATTCCATTGGTTCAAACTTAGGATGATAATGATAAGTGAAACAATATAGGTTATTATGATTTCCAAGATAGCAACAATGAATTAGAATATTTAGAACCATATTCATAGCCATTCCCTCATGCTTCATAATCATGCACAATTCCTTTGTTTGATACATGACACCATGATAGGGAGTCTCGCATGAGACTCATTAGTTAGTATCATATCTTTTCAGTCTTACTTGTACATAGTTTCTATTTGCTTACTTGTACATAGTTTCTCAGTTTTTCTTGTACATAATTTTCTTATGTTTGATTGTACATAGCTCAATATCACTCAAAAATCCAAAAATAATATAACATTTCAAAATATAGAAACATTCAAATAATTCAAAATATCAAAAAAAATTTGATTGTAAGCATTATCCTTGATTTACATTTATACTACTATGTTATACTTAAATTTTTTTTTATATGCTATAAGTTGTCAATTTATCTACATTACCATGCTTCACTTGATCTTCTTTGAGTGTGTGTAGTAACATCCAACTCTTTGATTACTTCACTCTACCCATTGAGGGGGCATCATACTCTTACATTAAGACACACATCGATATACATACCCAAATGGAGAATCCTCTACATTACTACACCATCCAGGTTATGTCATTCCTATAACACACATTTTATTTATCATGTTGATGTACATTATTTAATAGCTTACATATATTACTCTATCGACACTCACTAGTATTTAGCGCTTGTGTATTTCTTTGCATATACCTAGTATTGTAATAACATGTCTTGCATACATTCACTTCTTGCTTTGATTAGTTAGATGCATTTGTAATTCTAGTTTCTTACATGCTTTCTTTTCTTGCTTAGCATTATCTTGATGTTATTTCATTTCTCAGTTCTTATTTTTCTCATGTATGTGCCTTAGGACATTTTCCAATATTCTTTACTTCTATTTATGTGGGTACCTTAGGATATTTACCAATGTCCTTTGCCTATACTCCTCTATGTGATTGTGGCTTTCATGGAAATTTGCTTGTTTCAACTATATGTGTATGTGGCATTTGAACATGCCTTGTATGCTTAATTTATAGTATGAGTGACATGTTCCCATGTCCCTTGTTTTTTAATCCCCTTGGTCAATCTTGTACGCTTATTGCTTCTTGCCTTGTGTGCTTGTTGCTTGATTACTTTCAATTGTTTGCAATGTCATGATCCATATCATGCATTATTCATATTTTTGTGGATGTCATGATGGGCATCATGCTCCATCCCTCTAACTAACAACTAAAAACTATCCAAACTATCATTTCTAGTTTAGTACATTGCACATGCTTTTACATTATTATATATATCTAGACATACCCCTATTGATCTAACAATCTCTCAATATAAACCATGCTATATCTTGAGATATCTTGTCAATTATCGTTGCTATATCATATATTTTCTAGCATAACACACTTGAAGGGATCTTTTTTTTTAGGGTAGTGATTTTAGGGTCTCCATTCATCCCCTCAATAGAGGGGGAAACAAACAAGGGTTTTATCACAGAGATCAAAACTCTTATCGACCAAAAAAACTAGTTTTAAAACACTTAGAATAATAACCAGACATCAAACCAACCAAAATAGACTAGGTAGATAATCAATAATCTAGAACAGTCATCAGATTTATCCCAAGACAATAGTACTAAGACTATACTATAGTACCAGTGGTGCTGATATCCATTTCTATTGCTCCTATCCAAACAAAAAAAACCTAGATTTTCTAGAAATATATAAAAAAGTAAGTTCAGTTATAGTTTTGTTAGTTATAGTTCAAACCAAACTCAATAGTTTCAATACAATTTTACACCCCATATATAGTGGGAATCATGCACAACATGATGAATCTCATTTCCAATTTTAGATAGGGAACTTGGTATAAATTTTAGATAAAAATCCATGTTTCAGACACCAGTGATTGGGGCAATGTGCATGACACATTTATTTTCTTTCTTTCCTAGTTTAGCATTATCCAAAAAAATTTAGGAGTTATGTGCCTTACTCCATCTATAAATTTTTGGAATAATTTTTGGTTTGGATTTCATACAAGCCTAACTTCCAAGTTCCCAAGTTCTTGAGTGGCTTCCAAATAAGCTAGATTCTCAATTTTGGAGTGGCTTTCATACAAGCCTAATCTCCATATTTTAGAGTGGTCAAAAGTGGCCTAATTTATAGAATACATTCAACTATCCATGCCAACATTTATATATTATATAATATTCATGGGCTTCAAGATCCATCTCATATGACACACATTCCATATTGATATTATTTTACAACTTCACTTCATGGGGTAACAATGGAGCCAAAGGTCTAGATAACCTTTGTATTATTGAGCCACCTATTAAGAGGGATTGGACATATAGTCCAAACATATATCAACACATGCATGGCCATCTAGCTTCACTTAGTAGGTGATGAAGGATTAAAAAGGCCAGCCTTAACATTCTTGATCCACTTTCTGGGGAATTGAGCACTCAACTCTATTCAGGATATTACTCTTGGTCCATGACACATCCAACATTACTCAGCATCACTCAACATCAAAATAGGTTTTATATTAGTCCACATAATCATTGAGGTGTATTCATTCCTTTATCTTACTCTCATTTACCTATCTTTGTACATTCTTTTTTTAGATATAGCATATCTAGTAAGAACTAAACTACTCTTTATTTTCTCTTGCAAATTTACACTTGACAACATGCTTTCTCTATGCAAACCCAACATCACACAAGCTTCATGAGCTTAACCCTTGTAAGTAAGTTAAATTATACTTTTTTTCTTTATCTTATAATTTTGATTTGATACATCACTATAATAAAGTTGGGGTAAATGTAGTCATATAAAATGCAAAAATTGATAACTTGAGAATGGCTAATGACACCCAACCCATAAGTCCCTCTCACTTTCTCTCATGACCCTCATAGGCTTATTTTAATTGATTCCCAGTCATCTGTATCCTTCTAGACTTGACCCTAGCTGATCCAAGATCCTCTTTTCATGACCAATCCATCCCCTTAGGTCTTGTCTACCTAGGATAATAACACTCAACTAGGATAGGAGCATTGATGACATTGTTGTCTACTTTTGTCACTATTTTCTAAGCTCATTTCTGATCCTAATGGTCAATTTATTTTAGTTAACCATCCTTCTCATTGTCAACATAATGAGAGAAAATTCAATATATGACCAATAGATCCCTACAAAATCCCATTCAAAGATAATTTGTAAGGGGTTGGAAAATATTATCAAGAAATAAAGAATATAAGTGAAACCACTCAATAAATCTTCCCTATTATCTGCATACAACCATCCAATATAGTCCTAAGCACATCCAAATCTTTGCACCAGTCCCTAACCACCTCAAGCACATCTAGTTTAATATTTCTTGCATTCTCATATCATAATTGCACCAAGCACTTTCAAAGGGAGAACTATATATGGCTTGATCCCTCTTCAAAGTATTGGTACGTAGGTAGCATTCCCAAACACGGGGTGTGAAGCATGTCCATTGCATCTTACATACACTAACCCATTTCCCCTATTTTCCAAAGGGTTATTCAATTACATTGAAGGCTTAAAAACAAAGAAAATAAGCTCTATAGGGAGTACTATTAATAATGAAGCTTTAAAAATTCAAAGATATTATTACAAAGACTTTTTGAACAAAACCCATAAAGCTTAGACTCTTAGGACAATAGCACTAGACAAGGACTAAAACACTAGTACCACTCATGTCCACTTTTGACACTCCTATCCAATTAGAATATGAAATCTAGAATCTTGTTTTTGATAGTTTTTTAGGCCTACATAGTGGATATCAAACCCTATCTCAGTCATATCAACATAGTTTAAGCTAAGTCTTATTTTCTTCCTTTTATTATTATTTTTAGAAAAACTCTAATTACTAATAAATTTCATAAATTAGTAGCTTATTTATCGCATGTTATTTACTAGTTTATCAATCCAAACCCTTTAACTAAATTAGGAATAAAACCCTGATATTCCAAAAATTATTAAATCAAAATGCTAAACTATCAAAAATAGGTTCAGGTGTGGTAAAGTTATTGTTTTTGGTCTGTGTAGTGATACAGGTCAAGAAAACAAGGTTTTAGTTGAGGTTGGGAGGTGGTATGAGCTTGCTATTTTTGGTATAAATGATCTACATAGTGATCGTTAGTGGTTAAGGCGACCATAAGTGGTCAGGGTAATTGTCAGTGGTTACTATCAATTTTGACAAGTTATTAGTTCCAATAAAAATAGGTTATGGGTTGGTTACATAAAGGTTCCATAGGTTTTTTGAGGTTGGTTAGTGGTTATGAGGGAAAGAGAGAGCCTCAAAGGTATCAATGGTAAAGTTTTGGTACTCAAGTGGTTGAGAATGGTTGGAGGGTGCTCAGGTGAAGCGATAATATATAAAGTTTCAAAACTATTGAAACTAGATAATTTAAACTTAAAACAAGAACACATTACTTAGCTTGTAGTTGATAGTTGATGGTTTGAAGAAGTCCTAGAGTTAGGACATAGGAATCTAGAATAATACCTAAAAAATAATCTTTAATCTTTGCCCAAGAATTTTTGATGATGATTTCTGATCTGAGTTCCTTTCACCTCCTCCTCTCTTTTTATAGGAAGAAAAGGGAGGTGAAACAATTAGTTCAATAGAAGGTTCAAATTGGTTGTTTATTTTTGGCACCAACATTAATCGATCTCCACATGGAATAGATAACTAAAAATAAAAAAATAAACTATAGTTGAGTTGGATTTTAAGTGTTCAAGTAGTGAAAACCTGACCATCAATGGTCAAGCCTAACTGTTGATGGTCAGTGTGACCATCAACAATCAAGGTGACCATTAGTAGTTGAGGGTGGAGGTTAATTTCGGTCAAGGGTAGGCTAAGTATTCAGTTTAGCTAGTTAACTAACTTGACTAAAGTTTGTGGTCAACAAGTTATGGGATAGTTTTGAGGGGGTCTAAGGGGTTAGTTTAACAACTAGAACCATCATGTGTGGCTTTTTAGTGTCTACATCTACCTTGGATTCACCTTCAATTTATATTTATCCATACACTATGGATAAATCATATGAAGTGCCTACAGTGGAGGTCTCTCTTCTTGAGGTAAATGGGTTAATATCTTCATTTGAAGATTATGCAATTATTTGTAGGTTTAATGGATTCTATCCTAGGTTAGAGGATTTGTATAAATGAGTTTATGCTACGTGGACCAATAGTTGTGTGGTCCATTTATTCTCAAAAGGGTTTTTCATAGTTTCGTGTCTTGAGCTTAAGGATTATCAGAGTGTTTTTCAAGAGGGTATTTGGTTTTAGGGAAGAGATAAGATCTTTATTACCCCTTGGTTTTTTTATTTTTATCCCTCAATAATGGTGGTATCTAAAATGTCAGTTTGGCTTTGGCTCCAAAACCTACCTATTCCCTTATGGAATCCTAAAACATGTGAATATATTGGTATCATGATTGGAAGATTCATCAAGACTAATTTTGAGTGGGTTAAGCATGGGTTGTATACCTAAGCTAGTATTTGTGTGGATGTAGACCTTATCAAAGGTCTCCCTGATAGAATCCAACTGAAGCATGAAAACCTTATTTGGATCCAAACCTTTGATTATGAAAAAACTAGCTTTAAATTTCATTTCTCCCACCAAACTGGTCATCTCTAAGGAGTTTATCCTCAGAAAAGTAGGCCAAAAAATAAAAAGGATCGGTCTATTCATCCTAAATGTTGGTAATCATATGAGCACCCTTCTCTAAGAAAGGACATGTAAAAATCCAAATATTACACATGGAACAAAGATGATTCAGAGTTTATTAGAGAATTACCAATGCTAGATTCCTCTCATCAAGTGATAGTTGTAGATATTACTTCAGGTGGAGGTATCAAAAGAGCTCATGGTTTTGAAACTTTTAAATCTGATAAGGATCAACCATTACTTGAACCTCAACATAATGATGTACTTCCAATGTTTATTTTTAGATCGATGGATATTGGTCACCGAGAATGTTGGACTGAGGTTCAAAAGAAAAAGGCCATATGATGGATAAGAGATTTAGTCATCTATGATTTTTTTTTAGTCGAAATTTTATTTTCTTGGATGGATTTTGGGGTGTGACTTTTCCACCCATATTTTTGTATGAATAACGTTTCACTATAAAGTTTTTATATCAATAAAAGTGTGTTTTTCAATCAAAAAAATGCCAAACTCAAGTACATCTCTAATATCAGATTACAATGTAAAGGGAGCAAGAGTAAACTTGAGACAAAATTTGGGCATGGCTCTACCATCCTTTCAACCACATAGTCAAAATGAAAGATTAATTTAACGTATATAAAAATAATAGCTTGTAGAGATATATACACAAAATTTGAGGCATTATTTTTGGGCTCTATAAATATGGTGTTTTTCATGGTGTATTGATGATAAAAGTATCCTTTTAAAATGCCACACACTCCAACTCGCTTAGCATTTAACTCATATCAACTGCATTAATTTCATCTTGATCTATGTACACCCTTTCACAAAACATAATGGTCTCATTCCAATAATAAAATCTACCATGATGATTTAATTTTAAACAAATAATATATTATGCTTTTATTTTTATGGCATTTATGTGATTTTTCATTACCTCATTTGTCAATTTTTTTTAAATGTGTACTTTCCCAATAATTTTTGGAACTCATTGGGGTAAGTCATAGAGTTGATTTTTTCCTTGTAGATGATCATTTAACCAAATTAATTTTGAACAAATAATGTATTCTACATGAGCTTTCATTATATTTTTAGTTTCATGTTATATTTTTAACAAATGTTTAAACGCAAAGTTAGGGGGTTGATTATTTCTCTTGGGTGATATGATGAGTTAATATGTTGGGAGACAATGTTTTCTCCAACATGAAAACATGAAATTAAAATAAAGATAAAGTCAAAAAAATTCTAGCCATCAAACTCAACATCTTATTTAATGATTTATACTCTCAAACTAGATTCTAGAAAATGACCCATCTAGAGAAACTCCACTAGCCAAAAGTTTTGAGGAATATCAAAAATTATATAAAGTTCTCTTACTTATAAAATACAAAATAATCTCCTAAAGTAAATTGTGTGTAATTTAACCCATATCAAATGAGTTTGCCTACAATCTATAGTGTTGATTACATGTTTCTCTTAATCTTGGCCAATCCATCTATGACCAATGTTGTAGATGTTTATGAAAACTAAATATCCACTATCTAACAAAATCTAGATTTTAAAAAAAAAAAAAATAGAGTAGGTTGTGGTGAATTTAATAGGTAGCATGTTTTTTAAATTTATTCCCTCCCCAAAACCATTCTCTTTGTAGTGTTATGGAAATGGGTTGTTGAACTAACTAAAACTGAACAATGAAGTGATGATTTGGTCATTTTTCCATTAAATTTGAGCTAGATAACCATCAATAGTTAAGATAAGATTTTGACAGCCAACAAATCATTAACATTGAAAATTTATCTTTATTTTACAAATTAATACTTTGTGTTTGACTTTTTGCAATTTGATATTAAAGAATGCCCCTCTTTAAGATTGATGTGATATTTTTGTAAGTATTTCTTTTTTTTTGTATATGTAGGTGAATATAAATTAAAATTTTACTAATAATAATAAATTTTTTATTGTGTCTTAAATACATTTATATATTTTTAAAATATTGATGATATCCTAAGCTATCTAATAGGGTTAGAATACTCCTTAAAATATATTAAAATCTACATGGCCCTCATGCAAATACTATTTCATGTCATCATTGAGACCTATTTTGCATGAATTTTATGTACCTAAAGCATAATAAAACAAAAATTACACTTTATAACACATTTTTTCATTAATGAAAACTTTCTTGAGATCATTACGAAGAGAAATGAAATGCATGACACCAAAATTAGCCACACATGTCACAACCACAATGGCCATGGAGTCATAAACTCCATAAAGTTTAGGGTTGAGATAATGTATTCATTAAGCTATTCAATCAACAAAATATTTTTCAAGTGTCATAGTGTCATGCATTGAGGTTGATACAAGGCTATTTCATCCATAAAATTAAATGAACATCATGAAATTCACACTTGATATTGTCATTTGTTTCAAGAGAAATCCATAGTGGATCCACCACATCCACTTACCCACTTTTCCAATTTAAACTAATTTAGGTCTTGAGGGAAAGTCCCTTAAGGGTGCCCATGTGTTTTTTATGTTGCACACCAAAATTACAAATCATTACTATGCTTTATATATATCTCTAAACAAGTCTCAAAACTTTATCAATATAAATATTCGTGAACATTAGAATTTTAAAGGGAAAATAAATGTAGAATATGGTTGGATTAATACAACACTTTAATACATTCAGAGGTTTATAAAATTGATTCTACAACTTAAATGGGAAGACATTCGGTTTTCACTTGACCTCCAAATTTCCAAATGAAATGCAGAAAAATAGATTGTGTTTGTTCTCCTTGAATGTTTTCATATATTAATGATGTCTCTATCTAGCATTCTATTATTGATCTTTTTTAGCTTATATTTTAAAGTGTTTTCCTTTGTATAATTTACTACTTTTCAACATTTTTTTTTTGCCTAGAGATCTAATAATTCAACAATGTCCTATTGAATACAATACCCTAAATCAACTTCGTGTTCCTTAACACTCTAAGTCATAAATTAAAAAATATTTTAAATACACAGGAGTTGTAACATAATATTTTTAGGGCAAGAAAATGGAAGGTGAATCCAAACAAACAAAAATGTAGGTCAAATTTTAATTTTAGTTTTATATTATCTAGATTATATGTTTGGTCAAGACATCTACCAAAATGACAAATTGTTTTTTATTAACCCCTAAATGTCCAAATGATTCAATGCAAAAATGATTTAATTTTTTTTTTAGCCACATAGAATAATAACAGAGATGGAATCATTCAGTTATACCAATTTGATCTAGTGAATAATTAAACATTGTGTTTGTCATAGGGCAACCAAACAACCAAATTTGTTGGACAAAATTTAGATGCAAAAATTTTATTCCTAGACCAGTTTTACGGTAGTGATCTCATTTTTATATGGAATTTAATAATCTCAAGAATACTATTTTTTTTATTTGTTTATCTATGTAATTAAGTTATAACTATTGATAAAGGTAGTTTGCATCAATATTTTTAATGATCATATTCCAGGAAAATTTGGATTATAGTGTTACTACAAATTCATTTATAGCTTCATTATAAAAACAAGCCTTCTTAAATTTGGAATTTTTATTTTATAGACATACATACATACATACATACATACACATACATACATACATACATACATACATACATACATACATACATACATACATACATACATATATATATATATATATATATATATATATATATATATATATATATATATATATATATATATATATATATATATATATATATATATATATATATATATATATATATATATATCAAAAGTCACCATAATTTCATAAATAATATATTTTTATTATGTATTCTCTCACATTTTTCTCGATCCTATATGATATTATTTTATGACTACATAAAATCCTAACATATTTGTTCAGGTCCACCCCTCTAAAATTAGGTGCACATCTCCAACCCTTATACATTTATCTCTTAATTTTTAAAGTTTATTATGCATACCAATTTCACCAAATTTTGAATTATATTATCTATATGTAAACAAGGGAAGTAGCTCATTTGATAATCAAGTACATATTTAGTAAATTGAGCCCATATTGAAATATGTGTAAGGCATATACTATTATTAGTGATTTTTTATTCAATCTATAAGGTTTAAAAATTAGAAGAGATATTTTTAGGCCAACACTAACCCTATCTACATAAAATCTAAAAAAATAACAAGTTTCTAAGACAAATTTAGCTCATTTTAGAGGATTTGAATTTGAATAACATGAAAGTAAGGAAAGAGAAAAAAATAATAAGCATGATATATAAGTTTCTTCACCATTTCTTAGGTGATAGTCTTTTTCCTTGATCATTTATACGATCCTAACAGTCAACCAATATAATGTGTATGGTCTTGGCATTATCTTTTGTCCAATTTCAAATTTTGTGGCAATAATTATATGTAGTTTCAAATGTGTGTGGATATGTTTATATTAAAACAATAATTTGTAATTTCCTCAAAGGATACTATTCATCCATGTGATATTACTTAAAAATCTCTCTCTCTCTCTCTCTCTCTCTCTCTCTCTCTCTCTCTCTCTCTCTCTCTCTCTCTCTCTCTCTCTCTCTCTCTCTCTCTCTCTCTCTCTCTCTCTAAGAAGCCACTTTTGGCCTTGTAAGATATACACATCTGGTATGGCAAAGCCCTACTATTTGAGCACTAATTTTTCCTTTGAATAAAATATTTCAATATGGTTTTAAATTATAAAATTCTTGTTTAAGTGTATGAAGTAGTTCATGGTTGAATGACAAGTGATAGTTATATCTCCTTGTGTTGATCTCACTCTCTCATGGTTTATGTAAGTAATTTGCCTTCTAGCAGGTCACATAAAGTTTAGTTGATTATTTTGTGTTTCTCAAATATTAATGAAGGATACTAGTGTTTATAATCATACCTTTTATTCATCTACCTTAAGAAATACATGGCATCATACCTTCAAGTTAAAACACTATTGTTAAAAGAACCTTGGGTGTTGTGACCAGTTTTACAAATTTCCCTTTCATAGTGCAAGTTTGGTAGTCTTGTGGAGTTAATCTTGGTGAATCACCTTAGTTAGGTTAGTGTTAATCTTCTTCTATCCCTTTTCCTTCAAAACAAGTATATTAGTGGTTGGTTTTAGGCATGGTGCAAGGGAGATAGCCCTTCAATCTAGAGAGTTATCTTTCCATAGGTCACCCACAACTTGAGAGATGTTTCCATATTAAATAAAATTTAAGGAGGCTGGAGTAAACCTCCTTAGGGTGCAAAGTTTATTGATAATAATATGGTAAAGTAACTATGGTAAAGTAAATAGAGTATGAATTTTGGTTCATGAAATGGATTCTATTGTGCATCTTCCTAGATGAAATTTTTATAGCACCACCTTTAGTAACTTAATTTAGATGCCAAGTCACATGAGAAATTCCAAGTATAAATCAGTTATATAAATATTCCAATCCCAAAGAGCTATGAATTTATATGATATTATCTATTTTTTATCATTCCTATATTACTTGAATATTATTTGGGTCCACATGCACTCCTTGTGTGTCTATTATGCATCCCAAATATTGCATTTCTTACATAGAAAATGAATATTTATCCATGTTCGCATATATATATATATATATATATATATATATATATATATATATATATATATATATATATATATATATATATATATATATATATATATATATATCCCCCAAAGTTCCAATAACTTCATCTATATGTTAAATATGTTAATCCAATGTTTTGTTAAATATTAGGATGTCATCAAAGTAGACTACAAAAAATAAAGTATTGATTGGCCCGAGAATTTTACTCATCATCTACATGAATGTAGCTAGTTTGTTGGTGAAACCAAAGGATATGAATAACCATTCAAACAAACCTTATTTGGAATTGAAGGCTATCCTCCAAAAATATGTAGATTCAATATAAATGATGAGACCTAGACTTAATATTGATTTTGATGAAGTATTTTGCATTTTAGAGCTAGTCCAACAAATCCTCAATCCTTGGAAGAGTATATCAGTTATTCATTGAAAATGTTTTTAGATATTGATATTATATGTAAAACCTTATTGTTTCATCATTATTTGGAGAAATAAAAAATTGGTTACCATAAGGTGATGAGCTAAGACTGATATGTCATTTGTTCATGAGTTCATAGATCCACCACATGATTTACTCATTCTCAAAAATTTAACTTCGGCATAAATATTAATAAGGTATAGGTATTATAGGCATCAAAATAATATTATGCTTTATTGCACAGTGTGTAGGCATTTTGTTTGGTATCTGAAAGATATCTTTGTATTCTTCCAACTTGGGGTTCAACTATGAGGTTTTTGCTACTATTTTTAGAGGAACTATGGTATGGATTTTCTACACAAAGACATTATTATGTTCATATATTACCATAAAAATAACAAACTTCTTAATAGATGTGAATAATATCTTACACTACTTGGCACTAATGAATGATATCTTAGTGATTAATTTTAATATGTGTTATCTCATATCACCAACATCTATGAAAACATTCCTTATATTTTCCTCATAGATTCCATGTCAATTGTAAATATATGGTTGACAAATACCTCTAATGGAGTGATGTCACTTAGGAATTTATATTTAAAAGGCTTGATGTTGTACACTAATTAACACTACTGAGTGACACATTTCTTAAATACCACACTAAAATATCCAATAGAATATGCTTTTGGGTGAGGCATCACTAGCAAGTTTAATCAGTGAATTATTTTATAGTAAATCATGTTTATTTATACTTCCATTATTAATAATGAAGTTCAATGGTTGAGCATTGATCCACATTTGAGAATAGAAAAATATTTTTGATTATTCTATTTTCATATGGTTACTACAAATGTTTCGATAACCACCATGGTTTAGGTTAATAATCAATGATCTACTCACCTTTATCAAATGATGTTGTGTGTTTATTGGGTTCTTCAATTTGTGCAAGTAGGGTCTTTGAAGCATAAAATTCTTCATTTAAATGACTACCAAAGTTATGAACTAAACATCACTTTCGAATATTTGACTACTTATTTTGGTCATTTTTTGAATGTTAGTTCTTTTTTGGAGGGAGTTTGGTATTATTCCATGATTTAGAATTCTACTTGGAAGATTTAGCTTACTGCTTATTTTGAGACTTAGAATCTTCTATCATAGTCTTAGATTTGGCCTTTGCTTTAAAATTTAAATAAAATATTTAGGATTCTTATACTCAAGAGATATATAATAAATCCATACCTAAATGGATATGTGGTATCAATCCTAACCTATATTTAAAAATAAGGATTTGTTCCAAATTGAAAATCCCAAGATTTAACACAAAAGCATGAAAGGCATATGTGTTTTATTGCATAAATTGATCCTTGCCTAGGTGAAATTGAGATAAATTAATGTAATAGTCATCATAATAACCAATAGGATAAGATTTTTATTTGAGCACTTCTAAGAAACCATTTCATGGATATGAGTTA
The DNA here is from genome assembly GCA_037957365.1 of Torreya grandis. Taxonomy (NCBI): domain Eukaryota; kingdom Viridiplantae; phylum Streptophyta; class Pinopsida; order Cupressales; family Taxaceae; genus Torreya; species Torreya grandis. Next base: position 1,424,620 of record JARHVA010002669.1, read on the forward strand.
ATTTCATTTTCACTAATTTTATGTGAAGTGCAGTAATTTTCCCACCTTGTTTTACTGATACAGAAACTTTTAGAAGAGAAAATGTAATATTTTATCAGTGATAGAATTAATTAACCAAATAATATGAATATATAAATTTAAGCTAGCTATCTAGTGCATATGCATATATTTTTCCTTCAAATATAAGGATATGTAGATTGACTTCTACCTATATGGCATGATCAGAATATGAGGTGTTTAAAGGAATTTGTTACCTGAGAAGTAGAAAAACATTATCATAAATACTAGTCATCCACATGCATGAAGTTATTTTAAGTATTCTCCTTTTATTTTCAATGCATCTTCCAACATCTTTTGAAAAAAATTTAAAGTTGGCATCATCGAATATTTGTCTCCCATTTGAGGACATGAAGGTAAGATGAAGAGTGATGAGTCACACCCCTTATATTATTATACTCAAAAATTATATGAGTAGGAATATAAATAGGTAATAAGTTTATAAATATCATGATACCACTCAAAAATTATATGAAGTTTGTATGATTTGATATCAATGATTCAGGCATAACAGGAGACCTAACAAACAACCTAATTAAATGGATTTAAAATGGTTATGAATGAAATAAAAATTATAAATGATGAGAATATGAAATTTTAATGTTTTCAAATAAAAAAGAAATAAAATAAAGATGTGACTACCAATGTAGAGATTTAATAGTAACATTTTATCATTCTATGTTTTGTACAATATATAAGAGATCATATATTTGATGTTTATGTACTTCCTAAGTTCATTATTTTATGTCAATCTCTTATAAGGAATGTAAGTGTAAATTATTAAATAAAGGAGGTAATTGAAGCATTGGTTTAATTATTAAAATAGCTTGTAACAATGGCTTTATAACCAAAGAGTGTTGTGATATCATTATTTGTCACTACTAATAAGTTGAGATCTATAGTAATGACACTGTAGGGGATGTACAAAAACATATAAGTGGAATTAGATCCTAATAATTGGAACATAGGTGGAGAAACCAATTATAATGATATTGGTATTAGTTCAATGTTAGATATTCAAAAATAGTGAACTAAGATAAAAATCTATAGACCCATATCCTCCTTGATCATAATTTATTCCCCATGTCTTATTTGGAGTATGGTTTGGCCTTATTGAGTTACTAACCTTTTAACCCAACTTTCCATATTTCTTTCGCTCCTCTCTTCATTATCACCTTTATCTTTTACAACATGAAATCATTCTCTAATTATAACTTATCATCAAGAGCAGGATATTTAATATAAATTAACAATATAAATCATTCATCATGGTTTAACATTGAAAGCTTAAAGAGATGTAAGTTCTAAAAATTGACAACTAAATATATTTTCATAAAAAGAGGAAAATAAAATCTAAAAACATTCTTTCCAACTTATTAAAAAATGGAAAATGGATAATATCTAAGAGACTTAAAATTATAATTTTTACCTTGGATCCAATTCTCTACTCAAGTATAACCATACCTTGTCTGTAATCCTTGAAAAATGTTTAGTCCTATGCTTATCATGTCTTTCTTTGGACTTGGATTGTGACTTCTTCAATGTCTATTTTAGTTAGATATGAATTTGTTGAATATTTTTAATTAATCTTTCATCCTTGTGGATATATATATCCACTTTTCCATTTCCTTTGTATGGATGTCCCAAAACAATATCAAGTCCACATGGAGGTAAGACACTAGAAAAAAAATCAAAAGGAGACCTACTGGTAGAATAATGCAACATGTTTAGGAATGTTAAATATACATAATTTTTTCATCCCAAGTTTTAGGATGCTTCTTATTCTACCCTCTTAAAAGTTTAATGAAGTTTATATTCAAACCTTTGGTTTTCCAAATTTTTGTTGGATGAAAAATGGTAAATTTTTAAGTCTAGTATCCATATTATTCCATAATGTGGTCAAAATGTTTCCAATAAATCTTGAATCTTAATATCAAATTATAGTGTTAGGAAACCCAAATTGAAACAACTTATAAGATACAAAATAACTAAGCTACATCAATATCTTTATGTGTCTTTTTGAAAGGAATAATTATAAACATCTTATTGAAATGGTCCACAATTACAAATATATTATCATGTCCCTTATTATTCATAGGAAACCCATATATATGATTTTTCATGGCCTATAAAAACCACTAATAGAATATACAAACCCAAATTTTAATTACTAAGATTTTTTGTACTACGTAATACACATCATCTTATAAACTTGTAAATGTCACCTCACATGTTTTCCCATTAACCATGCATATCTTAATGTGTGACATTATTTTTAAATCCAATAATCATGGAACTCCTCTCCTATTATTATTGTATACCTCTTCCATCTCCCCACCCCTTGGTAATATGGGAGGTGAGGGGATGGGGGCATACTTATATCAATGGTATATAGATATACACCTATCAAGGGTATAGATTTATAGACCATCGGGATATAGACAATAGGGTTACTAACTAGGCATAGACTAGCTATAAATGGAAGTGGTATAGACTATATATACACAAAAGGTGTCTTTACTTACTATTTAAAAAAGGGGTCTGTAATGTAGTGATATTGACCATAGGGATATAAAAAAGAGTGATATGGATACTAGGGGTATCCAACTCTTCAATGTATCATATGTGATACATGTATTATGATAGGTAAATCTAAAGCTAACATTGTATCCTCTAGTGTACCTAAGTTTTACATTAGTTGTCTTATATACATTACATATTCAACCCACCCAATCCTAAGGTGGAATCCTTCTACCTCTTCTATATTTTATTGATCATGGGGTGGGACTATCACTCCCTATTGGTTACTTTGCTTAACCCCACTTATTTTTATTCTATAGTGTCCTTATTCATATTCTAGCCTAGTCTTAACTCATCCCTATCTCTAGAACATAACCAAGAGTAGGAGATCCAAGATTAATTAAGACTATAATAGAAAATAATAATCCAATAATCATGACACTTCTCCCTTATTATTTTCTACCTCATCCATCTCCCCTCCCCCATGGTACCAAGGGAGGGGAGGAGAGTCATCATACTCATATCAAGGGCATAGAGTTATATACCCTTCTAGGGTATAGATATATAGACCATAGGGATATATAAAGTAGGGATATTGACTAGGTATAGACTAAATATACACCAAAGGGGTATAGACTAGCTATACATAAAAATGGGTTTATACTTGCTATACATAGAAGGTGTCTATACTATGGGGCTATAAAAAATATCTCTATAGACAATATGGGTATCTAACTCATCAATGCATTATATGTGATACATGTATTAGGATAGGGAGATATAAAGCTAACACCACATCCTCTATTGTACATAAGTTATACATAAATTGTCTCATATACATTATAAATTCAACCCACCCAAACCTAGGGTAGAAGACTACTACCTCTTACATCTCTCACTGATTGAGGGTTGGGCATATCCCTATGTATAAGTCGCTTTCCTTAACCCCACTTTTAATTATTATATCATGTCCTTAGTTTAAATCTAGTCTAGTCTCAACTCATCCATATCTCTAGAACACAACCAAGAGCAAGATATATAGGACTAGTTGACACTACACTATACTAGAATAATCTAATGATTAGGACACTCATATCTTCTTATTAATTTTATACCTACCCCATCTCCCTTCCCCATGGTAATAGGGGAGGGGAGGGGGCATACTCAAATCAAGGGTATATATATATATATATATATATATATATATATATATACTCATTGAGGGTATAGATCTAAAGACCATAAGGTTATAGATAATAGGGTTATTTACTAGGTATAGACTATCTATATATATAAGGGATATATACTTGTAATACACATAAGGGTTTAATATTGTAAAGCTATATATAATAGTGTTATATATAGTATGGGTATACAAATCATCAATGTATCATATGTGATACATGTATTAGGATAGGGAGATCTAAAAGTAACATTGCATCCTCTTATGTATACAATTTTCACATTAGTTTTCTGATATACATTACATGTTTAACCCACCCAACCCTAGGGTGCATGGATATTGCCTCTTCTCTCTTTTACCATTTTGGGGGTAGGCCTTTCACTCCCTATCAGTTTCTTATCATAACCCCACTTCTTATTCTTCTATTATCACATTATTTGGAGTGTACTCTAATCTCAACCCATCCCTATCTCCATAATATAACTAGGAGTTGAAGATACATGATTAGTTGAGACTAGACTAGACTAGACTAATCCAATGATCAGAACACTCCTTTTGTTTCTTACTTTATACTTCTTCCATCTCCCCTCTTACATGGCAACATGGGATGAGAGGTGAGAGGGCATACTAAAATCAAGGGTATATATCTATAGACCAATATATGGTATAAATCTATAGACCATATGACTATAAATATTATGGCTATTGACTCAGTATAGAATAGCTATACACTAAGGGGTTAAAGACTAGTTATACATAGAAGAGGTCTATATTTTCTATACACATAATAGGTCTATGATTTCAAATCCTGAAGTATGTGTGTCCCTCATTAGTTTAACTCTTCTTATTTTAGGCACATAAATACTTCCCATCTTGTATAACAACCTATCTTAAAAATAGTAATCATACACAACCTATTTTATTTTAAGAAGTGCTTCCCCAAAATTTGAAAAATTATCCTATCCTTCCATATAAGATTCATACAAAATAAATTAAATATTGATTATGGTGCCTATTATTGAAAACAAATGAGGTTTAGATAACATGTCTTTTAGCTTGTTAATCACACCTTTCTTATAATTTTTAATAAAATGATTTTTTTTTGAAGAAAAATATTTATAATGTTTATCTTGTTGAAGTTTTAAAATATCTGAGAGTTTGGTGATCTATATGAACAATTATTTCCTTACCCATTGGATAGTTCTTTCATTTCTTGATTACATGAATAAGAACATATAGTTCCTTATCATATGTAAAATAATTCAAAATTATTTAATGAAATAACTCTAAATGGTAACATATGGAGTTACCACCTTGCAATTGGAAAAACCCCATAGCATAGTTATTAGCATCTGTTTCCACCTCAAAATGCTACTACAAGTTAGGTAAAGTTAAATATGAATAATTTATATTACTTTTTCAAAATTCAATAATTTCATCTTGTTGTTTCTTACCCCAAGTAAAATAATCATGTCTTATTATAATGGCATGTAAAGGTTTTGTTATGGAATAAAAAACTTATATGAACTTTATCAAATACTTATTTGTACTTACAAAGTTTATTATTTTCATTGCATCAGAAGGCCTAAGAAAATTCATGATTAATTTTAACTTTTCCATATCAATTATCAATTTATCATCTCCAACCTTATTCCCCAAATAGACAAATGATTTTTTTGCAAAATCACATTTAATTTCATTTAAAAATAAATAGTTCTCTTTCAAAACTTGTAAAACGTTTTTCAAATAAGTTATATTTTATCATAAGTTTTGCTGAAAAATAATATTATCCAAGTAAAAATTAACAAAAGTATCTATATTTTGCCTCAATGCCTCATTCATCGACAACATGAAAGTAATAAGGCATTGCATAAATTGAAAGGTAATACAACCATTCATATAACTCATGCCTTGTCTTGAATGTTGTCTTCCATATGTCCTCTTCTTCCACCCTTATCTGGTGATATCCATATTTTAGGTCTACTTTAATAAAGTGTTTAGCATGATAGAGTTCGTGAAAGTCATAAATCTAAGGAAGAGGGTACATATCATTTATGGTGATTTTATTGAGTGTTATGTAATCAACACACATTCTCTATGAACCATATTTATCTAGGTACTAAAATAATTAGATAATTACATGGACAAGTAATATCACATATTACACCTTAATTAATCAAATAATATGAATAATGTTTTACCTCATAGACATCCAACAAGGACTACTAATATAGACTTATATTTAGAAGAGGTCAATTTGATAACAAATAAATCTCATCTAAAAGGCATCATGTAGAATATATATGGGATCTTATAAAACTTCCTTGAACTAATGCACTAATTCTCCAATTAACTCTTGCTCTTTGTTAGTAAACATGTGAAATTTATATTTTATATCTCTAAAAGTAATTAAATTAAACTCCCCACTTGCATTAGTTAGACTTTTTATTTAAGAATTATTTATGAAAGAGATATACAAGTTTATTTTATAGGATTTAATGATGAATATTTAACCATCATTTACCAAATGGTATTGATTAGATCTGCTTATAAATATGGCATCCAGAATATACATGTAAGGGCTACCAAACAGTACAACATACATTTCAAGAGGCATACCATTTTCTATTTTGACTTCATCAATGAAATGTTTATTAATACCAAATTCAACATTGTAATGTTTGGTTACCTTTAACTCATCTCATTGCATTAGCCAACCCAAAGCATGTTTATTAGGATCATTGTAGGTTCATAAACCAAATTTATCCACTAACTCTTTTTTTTATCAAATTCTCTTGAGAGAAATAATAAAACTGATCATCCACTTTAGTCTTCTTAATTTGAACAATAATATGGAAAAGTTTTGTAAGTTCACCTTAATGTTGAGCACATAGTTTACCCAAACATGCCTCTTCCTAAATACATTTTAAATATAATGTCCCAATTATATTAAACCAACACACAACTTATTTCCTTTGTAATTAAGTCAACAATTTCATTTTCTCTTTTCTTATATGTAGATGTAATTTTGTATGAAACTTATAAAAAATATCTTCTATGTGACTTTAAATAATATAATGGCCAAAATGTATTTTATTATCTTTTTGAGGAAAAGTATAAATATAATTATGCTTACCATTCCATTTACTTTTCCCCTTTTGATTAGAACCACCATTATGTGTTTGCATGTTTGAAGAGGTAAATGACCCTTATTTTTATTCATCTCTAAATAGTGAAGTTGAGAACAATCATAATGTAAAAGAGTCTCCTAAAATGGATACAGATTCCATTGATGTACTTCAATAATAAGTCACAGTCTACTAGATTTATTCCCATTTGGATTCCCTTTTTTCGAACTCATTTGTGTACTCTAGCACACTTTGGTCTTGTATTTGCCTAGGATATTTCCAATACATGGACCTTTCTTCCTCATAAAAAATGGTGACATTATTTCTTTATCATCCTTATAAATTCATTCCATCTATAACTTTGAGTAATTATCTTCAAATTCATTGAATGAGCATAAATTTCAAACCAAGTTAAAGCATGATTGGTTAATTTTAACCTTGAAAAAATAAATCTATTGATTCTCACTAATTTGAGACAAACTAAAGTTAGCCAATGATATAGCCTCTTGGAATTCACCTATCCCTAATACATTTAAATCTCAATCTTTATTTCACCTTTTAATTGGTGGTGGAGCTTGGTTGGTATGGGAATCTTCTTCATCCTTCTCATGCTTTGAAGTTTCCATCTCCTCACTTGGTTTTGTAGCTTATATAAAAATGTCTAGCTTAAACATGAGAATCAACATAATAGACTCCAAATTATCAATCCTATCAATTTTTATCATGGAAATAAATATGATAACATCATCCTCTTCTAGATTGTGGAACTATTATTCATTACACAAAACTACTTCTTCACCAAGATGGGTCATGCTTCTAATTTTGATATTTTAATTCATTGGGGAAACCTCTTAGTGTAAGAGAACCAAGATAACTTCACTATTTAATCTTATCGCTTTGTTAATGAGCATAAAACTACAAAAATATTGACATAAGAACCATACATAATGGAACTAAACCATCTTTGATACCAATTTGGTCCATAATCTAGTCGATAGTACACATAAAACTCATCAATATGAATCCTATTTAACTCCTAACACTTACACATGTGTTTAATTATTATTATAGTTTAATTTTAATTGGGATAACAAAGATATAATTTTTTTAAAGAAAAGGGACCAAAATAAAATTAAAATATGAAGATCATACAAAGCATCTAACATAGAAATTTAGCTTAGCGAAAGTCAACATAAGAAAACTCCAATATGGTGAGATCTACATCCCTTCTCTTTTCACTATGTATTACTCAAGTACAATTTTACTACCATCAAGTATCCTTCATGGAGAAATTTACTTATCATAATTTCCCAAATTCAAGAAAAATGCTTTGTTATTTCCTAAAACTCTTCTCAATCAGTTCATAACACCTAAAAAATCACTAACTATGATAAAATAGAACACTGACTCATGGACTTAATAATTACAAATGCATTGCGTAACCCAACTTCTATTAAATTAATTTTCTTATCCTAGGGACATATATTTATATAAAAACTCTGTAACATGAGGTATAAATATCACCTAAGATTAAATTAAGTACTTGGAAAGTCCAAAACCAACTATGTTTACAATTTTTTATTGTTAAACTTAGTCCATAAAATTGTTGGAGAATTCGTAGCCTCGTTATTTTTTTAATGAAAAGGGGTGATGTTGACATAATTTATTCTATAAATTTTTTGGTATCAATTATTGAAGTAATATCTTAAAATAATTTATTATGTAGATGAGAATACCATAAGTATTTATATCACATGTCTAACATACAAGATTTAAATTTTTGATAAAAACTATGACCTTATTAGCACTGAATTTCATGGAAAAATAAACATGAGCCAAAATAAGCCACCAAATAAATTTCCATAAGTTTGTGGATAATCAGGGCAAGACCTAGTAGGATACAAATTCTCCAGGTAGTGGATGGGTTTTCATAGGGGAGATAATGGTTGAAGGGCCATATGATAAAGGTCATAAATATTCATAGGCTTGAAAAATGTGCCAATAATGCATAATTGGGAGAAAACATTGATAAATAGGCCACAAATCATCAGAGGTTAAAAAATGTTATAATAATTCATAATTAGGACCAGCATTTTATAACTACAATAATAATTACATATGGGTCATTTTAAAGTCTATACAAGATGTAGTAAAAATAAATAATCGCACTACATTTAACTAAACAACACAATACATGTTTACTAAGAGAAACATGCCTAATTTATTATTCAAATTGACTAGGAGGATATATACATAGGGTAAATGGGAGTATCTTGAATATATCATTTTTATAGATAAATAATTTTAATATTACACTTAAAATGTGTTGTTTAACTTATCAATAACCTCACCCAAAAAGTGGGATTTAATGTCACAAGAACTTCTAACATGTGGTTGTATATTAAACACTGATTTAGGGAGTGTGTTTTCCTACATTTTTTATTCTCTTTTCTCACTTCAATTCCTATGACATGCCCTTCGATATTTGAAAATATACAATAATGTATTGGTTCCCTATGTTATGGTTAGTGATTAGTGTGAACTAACTAGTTCTAAACTTGGCATGCCACTTAAATTGATAATAAAAATATATTGATAAATAAAAATTGCATAATATAAATTGAAAAAATAGAAATGAATTTAGCTTAGGTTATAATATCACTACACAAAAAAATGATAACTTACAGAATGATAGTTAATTTAATTATTTCTTGATTACTCTTGTGTGACTTGTGATTTCTCTATGATTGCTTTATAGCAATTTAGATTTATAAAATTAACTATAATACTTGTGTATTTGTAAATAATTGAATTATAATTATTAATTAATAGGCACACATATCAAAATTAAAAAACCCTTAAATAAAATAATATGGAGATAAGGGGGATCTAATAGGTTGATCCTATAGTTGGGTTAAACGTTTACCTTTTAATAGCATTCTAACAAGTAGAACCCATAGTTGGTCTTTTCCCCTCATAACAATAGTCTTTAAAAACCCACTCTATGTTATAAGATATATATTATATCTCCATTGTAGATTTAATGTATGTAATTAATAGTGGAAACATAGATATTATTAAAAGATATACTTTACATGTAATCAAAGTTATATGTATTCAAAGTTTTGTGTTTGTTATTTTGAAATATGTTAATTATACTGATGATTTAAAAGTGTGCAATCGATCATTTTATTATTGTAATAATATTTATATTTTATTATAATGATTCATTCCCATAGATGAAGTAGAGAGTGATATATCCATACAGAGCACTAGATGTCTGTGGGCTTTTAGGGTTTCCCCCATCCATCACATCATCGATCTATTTTCAATCTATTTAGGATTTATTCTATTTTGAAATTTCATTTATTTCATTGAGTCAGGTTAGACTTCCACCCTTTTTTATTTGGTTCCTTATATTTATTAAATGGTCACCACCACTATTTATACATCATTTGATACATGGATTATTAGTGTGAGCCCAAGAAGCAATGACGTCGAAACAAGAACAAAAGTTTGTCTTAAAGGTTTACCAAGAGGTATAGACTTTGACCCCAATACTCATTTACTAGATGTGGTTCTACATTTATATAGTTTGATAAAACTTGTAATTACTTTTTTAATTTTATCTTGGTTTCTTATTTTTTGGGTCGAGTTCCTCTAGAGATCCTATTAAAGTAGTGGGTTCACAATCATTAGTAAGGCTATGGGGTGAAATTAGAGGGAGTTCAAAACCTCACTAAGGGATTCATTTCTTTTATTTGAAAAACCTTGAACATTGAAAATCTATTGTTAATCATGGCCCCTATTTTATTTGTAACACTTAGGTTGTTTTCTACCATTAGACCCGAGACTTTTAAGCCTCTAGGATATTTTATCTTCCATGAATAATAAAATTTCTATGTAACATGTCCTTAAAGAAGGATCTATGTGGAAATAAACCTTGTCAAAGACCTCAATGAGTCTATTGAGATTCAAGTAGGTAATAATTCATTCACATAATGTGTGCTTTATATTAACCTCTCTAAGACCTTTTTCAGTGCCAATCTTCACACCTTATGACTAAAGAATTCCCTCTACTAGTCCCCACTCCTTCTATTCCTCAAGACAAAAGTTGGTGTGATTCAAAACCCCATAATTTTGATGGGTGGATAATAATATCTAATAGGAAGAATAAGATGGTATGTGTAAATGCCAAACCCTAACCAATTGTCTATCGACCCATAAGGGGACCAAGTTATCAAGTATTTATTAGTAAATTTTGTACAGTTAGACAAGTTAAAACACCACCTCATTTATCATGTTATCCTTAAGTAGCCACCCATTTTTTCCCTTCCCTGTCTCTTATTCCTATGGTTCCATCCTCACAACACCCTTCAAGGGTGAGTGATTTAGATTTAGTTCTTGGTCTTGTGACCCTCAACCATAAGGCTATTATGTAGTGATCATGTATTCCTTCACCCTCTATAAATGATGAATATGTTCCAAACAAAATTAAACCTTTTATTTTTGGAGACTATGCCATTCTCAACTCAACTTTCTATTAGTTTTTAGCCTTATTAGGTCTTACAGAGGGAAATGATATAAACCTTAATGATTCCTAATGATAGTTTATTCTTTAAATGTTATAAGACTCACTAATATGATGCTTAAGTATATGGTCAAGAACACATGTCATCATTTTTTCAAAATGATTTTTTTTTCCTGCAAAAAGTCATAATTTATAACTTTCTATTTCATTCTATTGTTCACATTATCCAGCATGAGGCCCTTTATCAAACCACCTATCATGAGCCTGGCTAGGGGGGTTGTCACCATTTTAGTGCCTAATATATCTTAGTATATTATTTATTGGGATTCCAACCCCATGTATCTTAGTCTAGACTCCTTTTGAATTTAGTAGTTTCATAATTAGCCTTGTCAATTTGTATAACTCTAATAATGTTGCAGATCACACCATGATCTAGAGATAGTTGGCAGACTCTCTTCTAGATGCATATTAGATTCTTTATGATGACTTCAAAATTATTGATTATGTTGAATATAAATAATGTCATCTCCTCATAATATGGTGTGTAAGAGAATGGGAGGCATGGTTTTACATATAAAATAAACTTGGCATTTTTAATCCTAACCATCGCATGAGGATAGAATCAAATTCTCCTTGGTTCACATGGTCTAATTTTTGTCAAGTACAAGTTGTAGTTCTTAAGTGTATTGATCATTATATTATAGTAAAATAATATTTTTTATTCATCAATCATGTTCATGATCATATTATTTATGTGGTCCCAAAAAATTTCTTTTCTGACCATGACCCTATTTGCTTTTGCATTGAGCGGACTACCCCCAAGTTAAACCCCATAATTCTTAGTTTTACCTCAATACTACCCATTTCAAACATGATTAGAATATTATTAATATCATTATAATTTGTAACATGTCTACCAAATCCATAGGGGACATTGGTTGGATTCAATGGTGGGTTGATGTAATATCCCATGCCACCTATTTTCTCCTGATTTATGGTGAAAAAGTGGATATATTTAGGTGGCTTATTCATAATGATACTAATAGTGAATACCATAGTATTTCATAGGAAATAGAATTTGTGCTTTTAATCCATCATTTTTAGACTCAATCTTCCATGTGTAGACATGAGCTCCAGTTAACCAAGGCTTACAAGTCTAGAGGAGCACAACGTAGAGCACAAATGCATTGGTTGAAAGTTGTAGAAAAAGTGACCAAATTTTTTTTTATCTCTCCTTCATTAAATATAAGCTATAAAAAATAAATCTATTATATGAGATTTAGATAGGTTTACCAAATTAATTAATATCTTACATGCTTTGTGCACTAGTATTATGGAGTGTTTACTATGCATCCCTCCTCCCCTACTCATGAAGTTGATCTCCCTTAGCTCCTTAAGAGGTCCCTTGTAAGTTATCAGAATCATAAAGAGTTTCATATGATATGTCCCTCATCATTAGTGACTTTAAGTAAGATTTCATGTAAATGGCCTCTGATAATGCCCCTAGATTTGATGGGTTTCCATTTAAATTTTATCAAACCCTCTAGGATAGGATTGGACTTGATCTTCATAAATTCTACTCTAAAACTACTTTGTCCAACTCTTTGAGCCATATCATTAACCAAGGTAACATCAAATTCATTCCTAAGGTTGATGAGCCTGAAGTAATTACCAACTAGAGGCCCATCACCTTAATGTATATTAAAATTTCATAGCCAAATCTTTAGCCCTCAAAATCAAGCATTTGCTCCCCTTAAATGTGAAAAGTGAACAAACTTGGTTTATTAAACATAAATACATTTGTGATAATGTTATTTATATCTAGGAAGGTATGGAATGGGCCAATATATCTAACCATAAGGTGTTATTCATCAAGATTGATTTTGAGAAATTTTATGATTGGATTGAATGGCCTATTATCATAGCTATGATTTATGCTCTTGTGTTTGTCCCTAGGTTTTTTCACACTATTAATATATTATTTAAAAATGCTGGGTCTATATTAGTATTAATGTCTCTCAATCCCAAAAATTTGTGATTCACATATCTATCAAATATGGTTGCCCCTTTGCGCCTTCCCTTCACAGATCTATTAAAACATATTGATTAGTTCCCTACCTTGGCAAGGACTAATAGGAATTATTTTATATTTATAGATAAATTGAATATAAATTAGGACCCAATTGGAACTCAATATAATTTTAAACACTCAAATTTAAAAAAAAATAAGAACCACTATAATATTTAGACCATTCAATGTCACTTTATAAGGTCACCTTAAAATTTCCTAAAATCTTCTTTGTCAAAGTTAGAACCCTTAAGTCAGATTTGAAATCATACTAGTAGGAATATTTAACAATGGTATTGGGGTGTATTAAAAACACATGACATGATGATGTGACATTAGGGTTAGAGGTGACATTAGGGTGACTTTAGAGGTAATGTTAGGGTGTCTTTAGTAATTGATGTTAAAGTATTTTTAAAGGAGACATAAGGGAATATTTAGAGGTGATGGTTTGGGTATTTCAAAATTAATGTTGGGGTGATGTAATTGGAAAATTTTGGGTGACTTCATTTATTAATTTATCTCCACCTTTAGTGTGTGACATTGGGGTGTCCCTAAAAGTGAATTTGTTTCCATCTTTAATGTCACAATTTTTAAAATTATAAAGTGGCTGAATTTCTCCCTCAATCTGATTTTAATTAAATATTAGTTTATTATTTGTGTTATATACAATTAATAAATAATTAGGATATCATGCCACTTAATATAAAATAAGTACCTCTTGCTTAAATTCTATGATGTAATTGGTCTCATGAAATTTATTAAACCTATAAATAAACAAATAATATTTTAAAACTAAAAAAATTCAAAGTTTTGCCTTCAACCTAATTTAACCAATCACTTTATTGGTTGCATGGGGGATGCAATTAGGAAAAAATAAACTCATACACCTAATTTTGATAGCATAATGTGATATATGGCTTGATTTTCCATAATTGAGTTCCCCATTCAACTAGTCACTCAATTGGCTAGATAAGAAATGTAATTTATATAAATCAATTCTCATAAACCTCATCCTATTATGTGTGTGTTTATATTATGCAAAAATTAGGACTCCAACCTTTAGGAGAGTTTAGTCTCAAAAAATTTGTGCCAAATATTACCAAAGTAAATGGACCCCAAGTTGATAATTTAATGAAAGTATCTACAATATCAATAAACCAAGTGATTTCCCTTTGGGAGTAATTTTTTTAGGTCAGACTACCAATGTGTCAAATTTAATTGGTTGTTTGATTATGCTTGCCATTTTTACATCATTGCAAGGGAAGGTGTTAAGTATTAAAATATTGGGAAATGATGGGTTATATTTCATTATTTACTGAAATAAATTTCTTGCTTTCCTAGATTAATTTCCTAAATTTTTAGAATAATTTCATACTTTCCTAGAGTAAAGTTTCCTTTTTGCACAGAAAGGGGTTAAAAAATAAAAATTACAATATTTCATTGTAGAAGATAAAATGGGTTAACTCATACCTCTATTATATATTTATATGATATAATACTACATAAAATTAATAAAATTTTACCAAAAAATACTTTGTGCCGATGAAAGTAAATGGCTAGTAAAAGTGAAGTTGGGTAGTTTCATTATAAATATTAGTAATGATGACGTAGATTAGTTGAAGAATGTGTTAGATTATGTATGCCAAGAGATATGATCAATAAAATTTATAATTAAGGTGTTCTTGATAAAATACAACATGTTGAATGCTCCTACTAGAGTAATTGAGCAAGATACATGGCATACTAATAATAAAATCTATACACTTGTTCCTCTAATAATTGAATGTGCACATCTTGGTAAAAACCATCTTGTAATAGTTTATCCTACAAAAATATATGAATCTATTGGTCGACACCAGCCTACAATAATTAAAATATATGAATATGTTGGTTCAAAAGAGCCTAAAATAGTTTATTCATCTCTTGTTGTTAAAGAAAAACAATCTAAAATAATTGGTATTGATCTTGATGGTGAGAAAATATAGCTTGTGTCCATTTCTCACATGATAATTTTTGCACCTATTTATGTTGATTGACCTGTGGAAATTTGAATTGCACTTTTTGTGAGAAAAAAACCCTATAAGCATTATCCACAAAAACTAGAAAGCCATAGAGGCTACGAATAGAGGATATCAACAAAATATAGTTGAATAGACACAATTTTAGGGCATATCAGAGATGTAATTTTTAATATAAAATTCTATTTTTTATGGAGAATTCAAGGGTGACAAAAGACGGAAAAAACATTTAGATTCGAGGGACATACACTTTAACCCTACCCTTTAGGGGTGTTTCCTCTTAACTTCATTGGGGCTACTTTTTCCATAATCCTTCCTTCACATTTCAAATCTAATGAAGAAAATGTTGAGGGAACTGCACTTATATATAACAACATTTTAATGACTTTTATACCCATGAAATGTAGTTCAGATGTTATCCTATCAATGGGTGTTATTTTGATAGCTAAACATGAGAAGAAAATTCAAGAATTTCTCTAGGAAGAACATATTTTTTAGAAGTGACTAATAGAGGAAACATTGATTTATTATTTCCTTGAGTCTTGTAAATCTTATATTGAGTCCAAATGCCAATTTATTTGGGCATGAAAGGACAAGACACAAGCTAATCAAAGTGAAAGTTAAGGAGAATGAAACCTATTTGTAGCTCAAAGGGGATCTTGGCCACCATTGCAAATAAAATTTGGTATGGCTAGAGAACTATTTTTATATAATTTTAATTTTTAGGGTTATGTTCTTCCTTCTTATTATACACTTCATGCTTGGAGTTACACCCCAAAACCATCTCAACATTTTATAAACCATTTCCAAAACCACTTATCTACTAGCCTTGGTATCAATGCTAGGCATGATAACCACCACCCTAAAACTGATAGCCATAACAGAAGGTTGGGTTTCAAAAATAAACAAACCAATTTTTTTTTCCAAAATAGGTAATAACCCAACCCAACCTTCAATTTGAATCAACATTATCAATCAATCAACCCTTAGTCCTTCATATTTATCTAGATTGGTTATGTCAGCAAAGAGTTGATGTTTGATCTGTGTTCAAAGCAAAAAATGATTCCATCTATATCCTTTTCTCCAACATATTGATTGTTTTTTAATAGGTCATCCCAACTGTAGCATTTTTGTACCCTATTAGGGATGTTATTATTTTACATCAATTTTCCACATTAATAATGTTTAAGGTATATTTCAATCAAATATTACATCTATTCTTGTATTAGCCAATATTGTTGCATTATTTCTTAGATAATGTTTTTACATTAGAACCCAACTAAAGTCTCAAATGAAAGTAACAACTAAATAATCATCCACAAGATTGTAAGTAGATTCATCTAAGGAATAAATAACCAAAATTTTTGTTGATGATGTTTTCGTTTAATGACAAACCTTACTAAAATTACAACACCATTATTTTTTTTCTAATGATGCTAATTTTTTATAATGCATGCTAGGAAGAATTTTCAAGTTTTGTAAGACACCCTTATGACATTTAAACATTGGATTGGACATTTCATTTCCATATCCTCACCAAAAGTTTTCATTCACTAAATGGATGTGAAAATTTCACTATTCCATTAGAAAACATATTATTATCATAAAAATAAACTATATGGCAATTTTCAATGCATTTATTGTGATTATACATGGTATTAATCAAATTTCCCCCTGTTATTAGATTTCATGTTTTGTGTATTTTGATTTGGTATCTAATGCATAGACTGAATATTGATTATTTCACTATTAAATAGATTTTATCATCTAAGGAATTTAATATATTCATCTTAAAAAGAACTTGAAATAGATAATTTTATTTATTATTTTTCCAACTAACATGATTCACAAGCCTATAGGAGAATGATGTAAATATCTTTATGTTTTTTTATAAAATCTTATGAATTGCTAACAACTTGGTTAAATGAATATCTCTCAGTCTTGATCTTTGTAAACCAATACAAAGCACAACCTCTAGTATGATATATGTTGGAATCTAGGAAATCCACATGCTCTGATGAAAATTTTCAAGTATCTTGACATCACCTAGAGGCCACCTAACAAAGAATCCCATGGCAGGGTTCGCTCAGCAAATATATCTCTTTTGAATAATTGGATACTAATTCATATTTTTACGCATAAATACAATAAATTTAAAATTGAGATAAATATTTAAAATGATGAATGGATATTGGATAACAAAATCTATGTTATTTTTTTTATCAAGATATTCTTCCTTGTTAGTAGATATCCTTTCCAAATACATCATTATGGATAAATTTATATAGTTATTCAAAGTTTTGGGTTGCTTGGAGGTTTTAAACTAATGATATATAGATATTCCTAACCTTTCATCTCATTATCATTTCTAAAAATAAAAATTAAAAATTAAAAAAGAACTAAAATTTTAATAATGAAAACCTTTGCATGTTGTTGATATCCTTGACTTAGAAAACCAGCTTGTTAGCTGATCAAGTGTTGAATAAAGAGTCTTGATGGGAAAAATAGCTTGATAGATAGTTTGGAGGAAACAAAATCATATCAAACAATAAAGCAAATTGTCATGTCTTCCCATTTTATAATCATTTTTGATTTGTTGCTTATACCTTAAACCTCTTTTATATTTTCATATTTCTTGCAAAGACTCTACAAATAGGTGCATGTACTAACACTATCCTCATTGAAAATGATAAATATTACTATTTTTTAGGATTTTAGGATGCATGATTTTTTTTCATGTCTCACCTTCCCACAATCATTGTGACATTTTATTCACTGAAAATTCATGTTTTCCACTTGTTTACGTAGTGTCATACTTTCTTAGACAAATGGTTATAGGTTCCTAATTTACACTTGTAGTCACTATGGCCCAACTATATTTTAGAAGCCACTACTACAATTTTCACTTGAATCTACTACAACTAGTTTGCTAACTAGTTTTGCTTCTTTGGCATATTCTTGTTGCTTAAGTGTTTGGTTTTAATATAATCATAAGACACCCTACAAACATATTTTTTCACTGGAGACACATGATGGTTACTTTATTAGATTTTTTCACTTAGGGGAATATTCCTAGGTAATAATCAAACTTTATAATTTATTTATTTCACTGGTAGGCCATTCTTTAGCTCTCAACTATCTTACATGTTCTACTCTTTTGGGATACTATATTTTTTATTCATCAATCAGTGTCATTACCTAAAGTACTTCATGTTTCCACCTTAACACACCTATTCTCAACATATTCTAAAATTTCATCATTTTTTGTAAGCTAATATTAAATAGGGTAATTTGATGTTGAAAAAATAGGTCAATTCTTTCAGAGGCCATAGCTTTTAAACCATAGCTTTGTTTGAGCTCTTCCACTAACCAAAATGACCGTATTGAAAATTTTTATGTTTTCCTAAGACATTTACCTGATTAGAGTTGATTTTGATAATTTTGGAGGCCATACATGATCATTTAAGGGTATGAAATTAATGTTTAATGATTTTTTTAAGAATTTTCTATTTTTTATAAATTGTATTTTTTTAGAACCAGACCTCAAATTTAGTTGAATTTAATCCCATAGGATAATTATAGTGTTTATATTATTTTAGCATATTTTTAGATCCATGCACACTTTCATGTAAAACTTATTATAAATAGCGATTTCTAAAAATAGACATTTTTTTAAATTTTAGTTTTTTTTAATTTTTGCATGTCAATTCTAAATTCCAAGTTCAGGATTATTTAAGCATGGTTTGGGTTTGTAATTATTTTGAGTCATTCAACATGAATCAATTCTATGTATTGTTTAAATATTTTGACCTATTGGTAATTTTATTAGCTTGATAGTTTTTAGTCTCATTATCTACTATTAGAGCAAGTTCAAATCTTGGAAGAGAAAAGAATGGTGAGAGGATGAGGAGGTATTACACAGATGAACTAAACTATACAAGATATATATATTTTAGTAGAACAATTAATCAAGTTTATCACCAATCAATATAGAAGACAAGGTGGTGATGAGGAAGACATAGATCATGATGAAGAAATTTAGCAAGAAAAAGAACAGTAAGAACAACTACCATTGATGTAAGACAGGATGGTTTAGGATTTATAAAGAAGAAATGAAGGAATCAAAGTTGATGTTATAGATTATGGAGGTAGTTTAAAATTAGAGGAGTTAATAGATTGTATGAATAGCACGGAAATATTTCTTGAGCTGAAGATTATGAGAGAAGACAAAAAGGTAAAGTTTGCATGCACGAAATTAAAAAGTCATGCAATGATTTGGTGGGATCACCTAAAAAAAGAGAGACATATAAAAGTTAAAGAGAATATTAGTTAATGGAAAATGAAGGAGAAGAAGCTAAGGGATAAATTTATTCTTTTGGATTATGCACAAACCCTATACAAAAGATTACAGAATTTGAGGCAAAGAAATCAAAGCATACAAGAGTATATAGATGAATTTTATAAGCTTTCCATACAAGTAATGCATGATGAAATAGAAGAGTAGATGACTGAAATTTATTTAAATGGTTTAAACTTTTATATTCAAAATGAATTAAGCATGCATAGAATACTTTGCATAGAGAAGGCTTATAAATTAGCTTTGAAGGTAGAAGAAAAACAAAATAGATAGAATTTTTGAATAATGTCTCTTGGTAAAATAAGAGGTATATCCCATCCAAGTAGGGGATGAAGTGGGTTTAATACCACCATAGGTGGACTAAATACCAATAGAGGTAAATCATCATATATTACAAAAAGACAAGATGATAATAGGCAAGGGTTTCAATACCAATAAAGAGGAAGAGGATTTCAGAGAGGACGAGGTTATGGTGGTGTTAGAGGATGGTTTACAAATAAACATAGATCTTATGTCTATTATATATGTAGAGAAGAATGGTATAATGCATTTGAGTGTCCACACTATCAAGATCAAGAAAGGAAGCAAGAAGATCACCCAAGAGTAAATCTAGTTGAGGCTAAAATATAATAGCATAATATTGAAGTTGCACCAGTAGATGTTGGAGAGAATCTCATGATGAGAAGAACCATGATCACTCTAAAGAAGGAACAAGTGTAGAATAAAGAAGGTGGTGATGCATTGCTATGATCAAATATTTTTTGAACAAGATGTACTTCAGGGGGAAAGGTATGCAAAGTAATTATAGATGGTGGTAGTTGTGAAAATATGGTTTCTAAAGAAATGATATAGAAACTAAATTTATAATGTGAAAAACATCCTAATCCTTATCGGATTTCATGGTTTAAGAAAGGGAGTGAAGTTACAATAGATAAAAGGTGCTTAGTCAAGTTTTTAATAGGAAAAATTTATAATGATGAAATATGGTGTGATATTATTCTAATGGATGCATGCCATGTGTTATTGGTGAGACTGTGGAAATTTGATAAAAAATTAATTCATGATGGAACCAATAACACATATAATTTTTTGAAAGGTGGTACAAAAGTAGTTTTTTTACCTCTTAAAGAGTAAGAGATGACAAAAATCATACTCTCTAGAAAATAATTTATCCAATATATGAAGGATGTAGGTTTTTTTTATATATTATTAGAAAAGAATGAAGACAAAGAAATGGTGCAAATACCAACAAAAGTATCAAGAGTGTTGAAAGAATATGCAGATGTTATGTTTGATGAGTTACCAGATGGTTTACCACCGAAGTGAGATATTCAACATCATATTGATTTGATGAGATATTCTAGAATTATTAAATAAGTAGGTTACTAAATTGCTAAAAAATAAGGTGACAAGGGAGAGCATGATTCCATGTGCAACACCAGTGTTTCTAACTCCAAAGAAATATGAAGGATGGAGAATGTGTGTGGGTAGTAGATCAATTAACAAAATTACAATAAAGTATAGGTTTCTTATACCTTGTTTAGATGATATGATGGATGTGCTTGTAGGAGAAAAATATTTTACCAATATTGACCTGAGGAGTGGTTATTATCAGATTCAAATTTGTGAAGGAAATGATTTGAAAACTACATTCAATGTTAGGGATGGCTTATATGAGTGGATGGTGATACCATTTATATTATCTAATGCACCTAACACATTTATGAGGGTGATGAATACAATTCTATGAGAATATATTGGTAATTTTGTGGTTGTTTATTTTGATGATATTTTGATATTCAGTAAGACTAAATAAAAACACTTACATCATTTGAGAATGGTAGTGGATTTGTTAATAAAGTAGAAGTTGTATGGAAATATGAATAAGTGTAGGTTTATGCAGAATAGTTTGGTATTTTTGGGATTTGTAGTTTTGGTAGATAGTGTGAAAATTGATGAATAAAAGATAGAGGAAATTGTTGAGTGGCATATTCCAAAAATCATTATAGAGGTAAGAACTTTTCATGGTTTATCAACTTTTTATATAAAATTGATTAAAAATTTTAGTAGTATTGTGGCACCAATAACAGATTGCATGAGAGGGAAATAATTTGCATGGACTAAAGTAGCCACAAAAAGATTTAAATTTTTGAAGAAGATTATAGAAAGACCAATTTTAGTATTGTTGGATTTTATAAAGGTGCTTTAGGTTGATTATGATGCTTCATTTGTGGGAATTAGTGTTATGTTGAGTTAATAACGAAAGCCAATAGCATATTTTAGTGAGAAATTAAATGAGATAAAAACAAAGTATTTTACTTATGATGTTGAAATTTAAACAATTGTGTAAGAATTAAGACATTGGAGGCATTATCTAGTGCCTAAGGAGCTTTTACTATTTATAGATCATGAGGCTTTGAAGTATGTGAATACACAAAAGAAGTTGAATAGTAGGCATGCAAAATGGCTTTATTTCTTGTAGGATTATACTTTTGTTTTAAAACATAGATCAGAAAAATAGAATCAATTAGTTGATGCATTGAGTAGGAGAGTAGTGTTATTAACTACTATGGTGAGTTAAGTAGTTAGATTTGAAGCTATCAAATAAATATATGATACTAATCCATAATTTGGAAAATTAATTGAATAGTGCAAGAATCCATTAAATGGTGGGATAGTTGCTATTCATGATGAGTATCTTATATAAGAAGATTATTTCTTCAAAGGGAAATAATTATTCATTCCAATTGGGTCTCTATGAGACAATATAATTAGATAATTACATAGTGATGGTTTGGCTAGACATTTTGGTAAGACGAACACAATAGATTTGGTGGACAAAAAGTATTTTTGGACAAAGATGAAGAGAGATGTGATAAGGTATGTTTCAAGGTGCAAGATATGTCAGGTGGTTAAAGGGCATGCACAAAATACTAGACTATACATGCCATTACCGGTTTCGAGAGGACCACGAACATATTTGAGTATGGACATTGTGTTAGGATTTTCAAACACATAAATACATAATGATTTAATTTTTATTATTGTAGATAGATTTTATAAAAAAATTCATTTCATTGCATGTAAGAAAATCAATGATGCCACTAGAGTTGTAAATTTATTTTTTAAGGATATTGTGAGATTGTATGGTGTTCCAAAAACTATTATTTTAGATAGGGAATGAAATTTCTAAGTCATTTTTGGAGGACTTTGTGGAAAAATATGGTTACTAAGATATGATTTAGTAGTGCATATCACACACAAATAGATGGATAGATAGAAGTTGTGAATAGGATCTTGGGAAATTTGTTGAGATGCATAGTGAGAGAGAATCCCAAGCAATAGGACTTAGCTTTACCACAAGTTGAGTTTGCATATAATAGTTTAGTGAATACATCAACAAGAATGTCACAATTTTAAATTGTTTATGGGAGAAATCCTATGGGTATTTTAGATCTGTTGTAGTTACCAATTGTATATCAAATTAGTGATGATCCAGAAGCTTTTACAGAGCATATGCAATAGTTGCAACAAGGGGTAAGAAGAAAGTTGTAGGAAAGTAATGAGAAATATAAATTAGTTATAGATATCAAAAGAAGATAAAAGTTATTTGAAGAAGGATAGTTGGTAATGGTTTACTTGAGAAAGGAAATATTCCCAAAAGGCACATACAACAAGTTGAAGTATAAGAAAATTGGACCATACAAAATTAAAATCAATGAAAATGCTTATAAGGTGAGTTTACCATAAAATTTTGATATATCTCTAGTATTTGATGTTTTATATTTATATGAATTTCATGGAGGATGATGAAGGTGGTGAAGATGAAGAATCAAATTGAGAGCAATAGTTTCCAAAGAAGAAGAAGGAAAAGATAGTGTAGGTTTTGTATATGAAGATGGTGAACACAAGGCAAGGGAATTATAATAGGTATTTGGTGCAATGGGAAGGATTGTAGTAAGAAGACAATACTTGGATTATAAAATGGGAGATAAAAAATATTTACAAGGAAAAATGGCAACAGTACAATCAGGCCAACTCATATGAGCTGAGTTGTTTTTGACCAGAGGAGAATGATATAGAAAAATTAGGCCAATCTTTCAGAGGCCATAACTTTTGACCCGTAGCTCTGTTTGAGATATTCCACACACCAAAATGATAATATTGAAAATTTTGATGTTGTCCTAAGTTGATCTATTCACTTAGAGTTGATTTTAATATTTTTGGAGGTCATACATGATCATTTGAGGATCCAAAATCAATGTTTAATGATTTTTTAGGGAATTTTTTGTTTTTAGAAATAGTATATTTTTTGAAACAGATTTCAACTTTAGTTAAATTTCATCCCATAGGATAATTATAGTGTTTAGAGTATTTCAAGATTTTCTATAAATTTTTGCATGTCAACTCTAAATTCTAACTTGAGGCTTATTTAATCATGGTTTGGGTTTTTAATTATTTCAAGTCATTCAATATAAATCAATTTAGAGTATTGTTTCAAGATCTTGACCTATTGGTAATTTTATTGTCTTGATAGTTTTCAGTTTCGTTATAATTGTACTTTTTATTTAGATTCATTTTTTTTAACATTAAAATTTGAAGCTATCTAATTTTATGTGATCCTCAAAGCTAAATAAAATAGTTACAAGAAAGGTCCCTAAGCCCTCTTTTATAGCATTTCACTTTCTTATTCTATTCATTCCCATCACCATCTAGCTATCATAAATTTTTCATCACAAATATTCCTTACTTCCCCCTTATCTATTCCATTATCCAAATATTTAGCCATTATATTGCTTAGTCATATGTTCTTCATACCTTCACATATATGAATGCTCCTACAAGTTATCATTATATGCCACCTAACTCCACTTCAGGACAAGTGTCATGACAAAGTTGGGGTAAGGGTGGTCAATAAATGATAATCATTTCCTTTAGATGATGTATCACACATATTTTTCATGTAGGAGTCATCTTAAGTATCAACTAAGAGTTGAGACATTCTATTTTGGTTGTTATAAATACATTCCATACACCAAATTTAGTTGTTGTAGGAAAAGGAGGAGACTAAAACCTATCATGGGAGGAAATATAATAAATAACAAGCCTTTTTATCATATATCATTGGTTATATATAATAATTTTTTTTTTTTTTTTTTGTATTTTAAGTAAACATAACACATGAATTTTCTTAGTACCTTCATGATAACATTACCATGGTGAAGGGACTATTTATTGTTTTGTTAGAGGAATTGATTAAGGGACACATATGATGACATGGAAGTTTCAAGAATTGGGTCGGATGAAGGGAAGATTAAGACCATTATTGTATTTTTAGGCCCATTTATATGTGATTGTGAAGTTGGTTCATCGATTGGGCACATGGTTTAAATGTTGTGCATTATACTAACCAAATTTTGGTCATTAAAGCATGTTTTGGCTATGACAAAAAAAATGTTGGCATTTTTTCCTTATTATTATAGAGGATAATACTATAAAATATATTTACATTAATCACATATTAAATTTAATGAGCTTACATTTCATCTTTATGTCTCATGGTTTGTGTGCAAGGGTTGCACAAATTTTGTACTAATTGTACCCTTAAGATTGACAAAATTATCTTAAGGGATGAATATAGAGATTTGAAAATTTGGAGTGTGGGGAAAAAATTAAGGAAGATTAAATTCCATTTTTTTATTATTATCCCATCTATATATTAATTTAAAATTATTTTGTTGATTGGGTACATGGTTTAGAATTTGTATGTTATGCTAACCAAATTTTTCTCCCTAAAACAAGTTTTGGATACAAGATAAAACATGAAACCATTTATTATTCATAATTATTATAATATTATAATTTATGGCATCCTTATTTTACTTAAACATTCAATTTAATGACCTTACAATTTGTCTCTACCCCTCACGATTTACATGAAATGGTTGCAGAATGTTTGTACTAATTTTCACCTTAATATTGACAAGTTTATATTAAGGGTTGAGTTTAGTCATGTGTAATTTTGGATTTTGGAGTCTAATTGAGATAAAAATAAGGTCATTAATCTATTTATATTCCCATTTATTGTGATTTTGAAGTCATTTTTTCAATTGGGCATGTAGTTAAAAAGTTGTGTTACACTGACCAAATGTTTCTCCCTAAAACAAGTTTTTGATCTGATATAAAATCTAATGTTAGTTTTTCCTTATCATGACTGAACAATAATAATATAATTAATGTTTATAATACTATTAAATGAAACCACATAAGGTTACAATTTACCTCTATCCTCATAGTTTGTGTGTAATGGCTACATAAAATTCATATTTTTTCCACTTAAGAATGACAAGTTTCTCTTAAGGGATATGTCTAGATGCATTGAAATTTTGAGTATTAGGGTTGATGGAAGGATATAAAAATTTAAATCCAAACATTATTGATAATTTAGTTAATTAATATGGGTGCATAATTCAAAAGTTTTGAGTTATACTGACCAACTTTTACTTCCTAAAGTATTGTTTTCTCTGAGAGAAAACATGCCAAAAATTGTTACTTGTTATGAGTGTAAGATAATAAAATATGAGATACATATAGGAATATCATGTTCAACTAAATTATTTTATGGTTTTTCTCTACCCCTCATGGTTTGTGTTTAATGGTTGCACAAAATTCATACTATTTTTCCTCTTAAGATTGACAAGTTGCTCTTAAGGGATGCATCTGTCCGCATGAAATTTTTTAGTGTGGGAAAAAATGTGGGAATATTAATATAATTATTTAATATATACATCCATATTTATGTGACCACAAATATATTTTTTTAATTAGGCATATTATTTAAATTTTATGTGTTACACATAACAACTTTTGCTCCCTAAATAAAGTATTGACTTAGAGATAAAATGTGCATCCATTTATTACTTATAATGATTTAAATATAATATTAATGGGGTTATTGTATTAATCCCAAATTAAACCTCAAGAACATATTATTTTTCTCAACATATAACTATATTTCTTATAGCTGTGTAAAGTTCATATTTTTTTCTCCTTAATTTCAACAATTTTATCTTAAGGCATGTGTCTAGACATGTGAAAGTTTTGAGTGTAGGGGTAGATAAATGGAATAATAAGGCCATTATTGTTCATAAATTCCAATCTATATGTGATTATTAATTTATTTTTACCATTGGGTGCATGGATCTAAATTTGTTTCCTACACTAACCAGCTTTTGTTCCCTAAAGCATGTTTTGTTTGCAAGAGAAAATGGGCCACCAATTATTCATAATTTTGAGAATAATATAATTATATAATGGATAATTATATAAATAACACATGAAAATAAAATAACTTACTATTTTTCCATACCTCTCATGGTTTGCATACAATAGCTGCACAAAGATTATATTATTTTCCCCTTAAGAGCATCAAGTTTTTCTTAAGGGATGTGTTCGGCTACAAATTTTTTTGTAGTGTGGGGGATAATGAAAGGTAGAATAATTCAATTATTGAATTCATTTTATCATCCAAACATGACCATGAATTTGGTTCATTGATTGGGTCAGATTTAAAATTTTTGTGTTATACCAACAAAAAATTTCTCTATAAAGCACATTTTAGCTATGAGAGAAAACATGCCTCCATTATTTACTCATAGTTAATTAAATATAATTATCTAGGTGGTGCTTAGAATAATCACAAGTGAAAATTCAAGAGTTCAAAGTTCATTTATGTGGTTTTAAAGCATGTGCCAAAGTTCATTGTAGATTTTTGATAGTGTTGATTTTCAAGATACATGTCACAAAGAGTATCTCAAATAACTTATTAAGTTGATCCAAGTATGCCATAATTATATTTTTTTATTTAAATACTTTATATACAATAACAATGAAATCTAAACATTAGTTTTCCATTAATTAGCACAACCATTCTATGAAAACTTATTCATTTAAGAATAATTCTTCAAAGAATAATGGGAAAAAAAATAACATATACATATACATATAAAAAATAAATATGTATACGCATATTATAATTTTGTATTATTCATATAAATATGTATAGTATGTATGTGTATCTAAATTATTACATAATGACATACACAATGGTCCATATCAACATAGTATAAAGATAATATAAGTATATAAAATAGTCCATATAGGCATAAAAATGGGCCATAACATCATCCAAAATAAATTATGCCTACAACTACCCATAAGAGTATAAATATCTATATTTTTTCTTAATGCCTCAAAATAAATTGCACATCATTGTCCTAGATGTAAACCCAAGGGTGCTGGATGTTTCATTATAGGGAAAGACTCTCTTCTCGGGTTATGAAATATCAAATAACTATGGCACAATGTTATAAAATAGATTAAAAATCAAAATATAAAAATAATAAAATAATTCATTAAAATTATGTATAGGAAATTATTGATTTTATAGGAATAATTTTTTTTATTAAGGTGATATTGGAATCACGTCATGCCACCTAAAGGGCCACCTAGTGATACATGATGATGAATATATCATTAATGTAAAATTATATGGATCATATATATAGAGTTAAATATCTTCATAAAAATATAAATATGACATACATAATAATCACCTGAAGTTAAAAAATAAGTGTTTTACTATGTGTTCTAACCAATATTTGTCTCTGAATAAGGTGGTGTTGGGGAGATACTAGGTCTTAGGACATAATTTTAATTTCAGTCATATATGTTAAGATCCAAGAGGGGTATCCACCATACCTTTCATAATTTTTACAAGTAACAAAGAAAATAGTTAAAGTATAAATCAATGAAAAGTAAACATATTTTAAGGCAAAATTAAAGTATTCCTTTTACATAAAGAGAGTTAGAGAATAACATAGAACTGTAATGTAAATTACAACATTGACATCATATATTTTTAGTCTAAATGAGGTATTAATAGAATTTTTCATTAGCTATACTAATAAAACCTAATTGAGAAAAATCACATATCATATTAAAGATGTGTGTGTGTGTGTGTGTGTGTGTGTGAGAGAGAGAGAGAGAGAGAGAGAGAGAGAGAGAGAGAGAGAGAGAAGAGAGAGAGAGAGAGAGAGAGAGAGAGAGAGAGAGAGAGAGAGAGAGAGAGAGAGAGAGAGAGAGAGAGAAGAGAGAGAGAGAGAGAGAGAGAGAGAGAGAGTAGAATAGAAGGCCAAGAAATCAAACCCACAAAACTATGGTGTATAAAAATATTAAATCAATATAACAAATTAACAACTTACTATCACAAATTGAGTTTAGGTTACTATGATGCTAATGGGATCCTAATAATATAATCAAAACTATGTGGGGTACCCATAATATTGGTCATTATATATACAAGTAAAAAATAAATGAAGTTAAATATGAATCAATTAAGTAAATATATTGAGATAAACAATTTTTTTAACTAAAAAAATAAACAGATTATAACTAATTACTTACATCATTGCATATGGTTTATCAAAAAATTAATTAATATATAGTTATGTGCTAACCTAAGGTGATAAAACAAATGTATATGGCATATGCTATTGAGTACTAGTTCTTTGTACAAATGTGCATATTGTATTTGTGGGTATGACTATTAGATTTATATATGTAACACCTATATGTTTAACCTAAATAGGTTGTCTAATACACTTACTCCCACATGATTTTAAATTATATACAAGGAATATATGGCTATTTATAAATGTGCCACTATGTGAAGCACCAATAGTAGGAGAGACACTACTAGATATGCCACCACATAAATCCTATGCAGTCATCAGTGCATGCATCTAGATGTAAATCATGACCTTTGTGAGACTAATAACTACCATATAGGTGTCCATATGTGTACTATGATGCAGGAGGATTATGTGTATGGTAGTATGTATGTATTATTTTATTTATTTCTCTAGTGGTGGTTTTGTTAGTTTTGGTCCTACTTGGCACCAAGTCTATTAAATGATGACCCACATCCCTTACTTATACATTCATGTGAATATAATGAGGGATTTATTTGAAAACAAACCCACATGAAATATTTATCAAAAAAATAAATGTTACCTCATTGTTATTTCACGAAGGCTCATCAAACATCATCCACTACTTATCCTATTTTATTTTTAAATCTAAATGAATGGACTAATCAACACTAATTTGTTTGTGACTCATTGGTGTTGGTTTGGTGGTTCTAGGAATATGAAATAAATCATATAATACTTATTTTCAATTTTTTAATTTTAATATTCTTATATGATATTTATCAGAATAATGATATTTCAATACCTTTATTTGATTTAGCATTGAATCAAGTTTGGAAGTGATATTTATCACTTCATTATAAATATCCTCCAAGGTATAAACAATAAAATTACATGCTCTATTTTATGAAGAGTCATGAAAACTTTTAATGATAATTTGCAACTATTATCGCTTTGAATTATATTTTTGTTATATTTCTACTTTTTCTTTTACAAAGTTTAATTGAGGGGGGGTTTTCATCAAGATTTTGTTGGGGGTTTTATTCAAGCTATAGGTCCATTAAATAAATAGTATAAAATTATAAAAATAAACATTTATATTAGGTATTGGAAGGATTTCATGATATAATTTTGTTTTTGATTTTAATCTCTCCTTTCCTTGTGAGTATTATTAAAAATTCATGACTGACAATTAAAGTTAGGTTCTCACAGTTTAATTTTTGAGGTCTCAAATTTCCCTAATTTAGTACCCCATCCATCCAATTGAGTTATTGGTCAAATGGGGCACGTAATTAGGTAAACTTCAACCCCAAATCACTGAAGGTTTAGGGTGTTTTATTTTCCCAAATTGCATCTTCCATTTAACCAATCAAGTGATTAGTTGAATGGGGAACTTAATTTTGGAAAAGTGAGTTCCAAATCAAAATTAGTTTTTGTTATTAGTTTTTAAGTTCTCACCCATTGAACAAATGGTTGAAAATAACACTTAATTAGGTAAAATCAAAGCCCAAATAAAATTAATTTGAAGTTTATGGGGATCAATTTTTGATAATTACATCCCCCACATAGATAATCATGTGTTTATATGAATGGGTAAATCATTTAGGACAAATTAATCCACAATTCACATTAGGTCATCACAATTAGATTTAGGGGGGCTCAATTTTCCCTTAATTATGAACACTATGAAACAATCACATGATTGGTTGAATGTGTCACTTAAAGAGGTAAAATAGATCCCCAAATTATATTATGGTATCATAATTAGGTTAAGGGGGCTTGATGTACCTGAATTACATCAACCATTCAATTAATCAAGTGATTGATTGAATGTAGCTCTCAATTATAAAAAATTAGGTCCAAAATCACATTATATTTTGATTAGGTTTAGGGGCTTAAAATTTCCAAAATTTCCTCCCTCATCTAATCAATCAAGTGATTTTATAAATGTCTCTTTAAATGAGGGTAAAATGACACCCAAATCACATTAAGTTGTCACAATTAGGTTTCAAGAGATTGATTTTCCATAATTTAGTTTTTCATCCAACTAATCAAGTGATTGGATGATTGGGGCATTAAATTAGTTAAATTTAAGTATAGGATCACATTAAATTATTGAAATTTGGTTTACTTGATTTATTTTCCCTAATTGTGTCCCTTATGCAAGCTATTGAGTGATTGGTTAAATAGGAACTCAATTAAGGAAAATCATCCCCTAGATCACATTATATTCTCACAATTAGGTTTAAGGAACTCTATTTGCCCTAATTATTTCCCTATGCAAAAAATTGGGTGATCAGTTGAATTAGGCACTCATTTAGATAAATCAAACCCCAAATCATATTAGGTTGTTGTTATTAAATTTAGGGGGATTGATTTTTAAAAATTGCATCACCTATCCAACCAAATGAGTGATTAGGTTAATGGGAAATCAATCCCAAAATCAAATTAAGTTATCAAAATTAGGTTTTAAAGACCCTATTTAAACTAATTTAGTGCTCTATATAACCAATCATGTGAGTGGTTAAATAGGGCACTCAATAAAGTAAAATCAATCCCTGAATCACATTAGGTTGTTGAAATTTCATTTTAATGGGCTCAAATTTAACATTAATTTAGTCTCTCATGAAACTAATGATGTAATTGAAAAAATGGGGCAGTAAATTAAGGAAAATCAAGTCACAAACACATTAGGTTGTCATAATGAGGTTTATGAGAATTGATTTATATAAATTAAATTTCTTATCTAGCCAATTGAGTGACTAGTTGAATGGGGAACTCAATTATGGAAAATCAAGCCATATATCACATTATGCTATCAAAATTAGGTGTATGAGTTTATTTTTTCCTAATTGCATCCCCCATTCAACCAATAAAGTGATTGGTTAAATTAGGTTGAAGGCAAAACTTTGAATTTTTTTAGTTTTAAAATATTATTTGTTTATTTATAGGTTTAATAAATTTCATGAGACCAATTACATCATAGAATTTAAGCAAGAGGTACTTAGTTTATATTAAGTGACATGATATCCTAACTATTTATTAATTGTATATAACACAAATAATAAACTAATATTTAATTAAAATCAAATTGAGGGAGAAATTCAGTCACTTTATAATTTTAAAAAATTGTGACATTAAAGATGGAAACAAATTCACTTTTAGGGACACCCCAATGTCACACACTAAAGGTGGAGATAAATTAATAAATGAAGTCACCCAAAATTTTCCAATTACATCACCCCAACATTAATTTTGAAATACCCAAACCATCACCTCTAAATATTCGCCTATGTCTCCTGTAAAAATACTTTAACATCAGTTACTAAAGACACCCTAACATTACCTCTAAAGTCACCCTAATGTCACCTCTAACCCTAATGTCACATCATCATGTCATGTGTTTTTAATACACCCCAATACCATTGTTAAATATTCCTACTAGTATGATTTCAAATCTGACTTAAGGGTTCTAACTTTGACAAAGATCTTAGGAAATTTTAAGGTGACCTTATAAAGTGACATTGAATGGTCTAAATATTATAGTGGTTCTTATTTTTTAAAAATTTGAGTGTTTAAAATTATATTGAGTTCCAATTGGGTCCTAATTTATATTCAATTTATCTATAAATATAAAATAATTCCTATTAGTCCTTACCAAGGTAGGGAACTAATCAATATGTTTTAATAGATCTGTGAAGGGAAGGTGCAAAGGGGTAACCATATTTGATAGATATGTGAATCACAAATTGTTGGGATTGAGAGACATTAATACTAATATAGACCCAGCATTTTTAAATAATATATTAATAGTGTGAAAAAACCTAGGGACAAACACAAGAGCCTAAATCATAGCTGTGATAATAGGCCATTCAATCCAATCATAAAATTTCTCAAAATCAATCTTGATGAATAACACCTTATGGTTAGATATATTGGCCCATTTCATACCTTCCTAGATATAAATAACATTATCACAAATTTATTTATGTTTAATAAACCAAGTTTGTTCACTTTTCACATTTAAGGGGAGCAAATGCTTGATTTTGAGGGCTAAAGATTTGGCTATGATATTTTAATATACATTAAGGTGATGGGCCTCTAGTTGGTAATTACTTCAGGCTCATCAACCTTAGGAATGAATTTGATGTTACCTTGGTTAATGATATGGCTCAAAGAGTTGGACAAAGTAGTTTTAGAGTAGAATTTATGAAGATCAAGTCCAATCCTATCCTAGAGGGTTTGATAAAATTCAAATGGAAACCCATCAAATCTAGGGGCATTATCAAAGGCCATTTACATGAAATCTTACTTAAGGTCACTAATGATGAGGAACATATCATATGAAACTCTTTATGATTCTGATAACTTACAAGGGACCTCTTAAGGAGCTAAGGGAGATCAACTTCATGAGTAGGGCAGGAGGGATGCATAGTAAACACTCCATAATACTAGTGCACAAAGCATGTAAGATATTAATTAATTTGGTAAACCTATCTAAATCTCATATAATGGCTTTATTTTTTATAGCTTATCTTTAATGAAGGAGAGATAAAAAAAATTTGGTCACTTTTTCTACAACTTTCAACCAATGCATTTGTGCTCTACGTTGTGCTCCTCTAGACTTGTAAGCCTTGGTTAACTGGAGCTCATGTCTACACATGGAAGATTGAGTCTAAAAATGATGGATTAAAAGCACAAATTCTATTTCCTATGAAATACTATGGTATTCACTATTAGTATCATTATGAATAAGCCACCTAAATATATCCACTTTTTAACCATAAATCAGGAGAAAATAGGTGGCATGGGATATTACATCAACCCACCATTGAATCCAACCAATGTCCCCTATGGATTTGGTAGACATGTTACAAATTATAATGATATTAATAATATTCTAATCATGTTTGAGATGGGTAGTATTGAGGTAAAACTAAGAATTATGGGGTTTAACTTGGGGGTAGTCCACTCAATGCAAAAGCAAATAGGATCATGGTCAGAAAAGAAAATTTTTGGGACCACATAAATAATATGATCATGAACATGATTGATGAATAAAAAGTATTATTTTACTATAATATAATGATCAATGCATTTAAGAACTACAACT
The DNA here is from genome assembly GCA_037957365.1 of Torreya grandis. Taxonomy (NCBI): domain Eukaryota; kingdom Viridiplantae; phylum Streptophyta; class Pinopsida; order Cupressales; family Taxaceae; genus Torreya; species Torreya grandis. The sequence continues at coordinate 1,459,086 of JARHVA010002669.1, forward strand.
TGTACTTGACAAAAATTAGACCATGTGAACCAAGGAGAATTTGATTCTATCCTCATGCGATGGTTAGGATTAAAAATGCCAAGTTTATTTTATATGTGAAACCATGCCTCCCATTCTCTTACACACCATATTATGGGGAGATGACATTATTTATATTCAACATACTCAATAATTTTGAAGTCATCATAAAGAATCTAATGTGCATCTAGAAGAGAGTCTGCCAACTATCTCTAGATCATGGTGTGATCTGCAACATCATTAGAGTTATACAAATTGACAAGGCTAATTATGAAAGTACTAAATTCAAAAGGAGTCTAGAACATCCGATGGGTGGGGTTGGAATCCCAATAAATAATATACTAAGATATATTACGCACTAAAATGGTGACAACCCCCCTAGCCAGGCTCATGATAGGTGGTTTGATAAAGGGCCTCATGCTGGATAATGTGAACAATAGAATGAAATAGAAAGTTATAAATTATGACTTTATGCAGGCAAAAAAAAATTTCATTTTGAAAAAATGATGACATGTGTTCTTTACCATATACTTAAGCATAATATTAGTGAGTCTTATAACATTTAAAGAATAAACTATCATTAGGAATCATTAAGGTTTATATCATTTCCCTCTGTAAGACCTAATAAGGCTAAAAACTAATAGAAAGTTGAGTTGAGAATGGCATAGTCTCCAAATTCAAAAGGTTTAATTTTGTTTGGAACATATTCATCATTTATAGAGGGTGAAGGAATACATGATCACTACATAATAGCCTTATGGTTGAGGGTCACAAGACCAAGAACTAAATCTAAATCACTCACCCTTGAAGGGTGTTGTGAGGATGGAACCATAGGAATAAGATATCCTAGAGGCTTGATAAGCTCATTAAAAAAATTCCATAGAGGGAGATCCAAGCCTATAAATTCTACCAACACTAATATCTTAAGTTTCACTTCCTAGACTTAAAAGTCTCGGGTCTAATGGTAGAAAACAACCTAAGTGTTACAAATAAAATAGGGGCCATGATTAACAATAGATTTTCAATGTTCAAGGTTTTTCAAATAAAAGAAATGAATCCCTTAGTGAGGTTTTGAACTCCCTCTAATTTCACCCCATAGCCTTACTAATGATTGTGAACCCACTACTTTAATAGGATCTCTAGAGGAACTCGACCCAAAAAATAAGAAACCAAGATAAAATTAAAAAAGTAATTACAAGTTTTATCAAACTATATAAATGTAGAACCACATCTAGTAAATGAGTATTGGGGTCAAAGTCTATACCTCATGGTAAACCTTTAAGACAAACTTTTGTTCTTGTTTCGACGTCATTGCTTCTTGGGCTCACACTAATAATCCATGTATCAAATGATGTATAAATAGTGGTGGTGACCATTTAATAAATATAAGGAACCAAATAAAAAAAGGGTGGAAGTATAACCTGACTCAATGAAATAAATGAAATTTCAAAATAGAATAAATCCTAAATAGATTGAAAATAGATCGACGATGTGATGGATGGGGGAAACCCTAAAAGCCCACAGACATCTAGTGCTCTGTATGGATATATCACTCTCTACTTCATCTATGGGAATGAATCATTATAATAAAATATAAATATTATTACAATAATAAAATGATCGATTGCACACTTTTAAATCATCAGTATAATTAACATATTTCAAAATAACAAACACAAAACTTTGAATACATATAACTTTGATTACATGTAAAGTATATCTTTTAATAATATCTATGTTTCCACTATTAATTACATACATTAAATCTACAATGGAGATATAATATATATCTTATAACATAGAGTGGGTTTTTAAAGACTATTGTTATGAGGGGAAAAGACCAACTATGGGTTTTACTTGTTAGAATGCTATTAAAAGGTAAACGTTTAACCCAACTATAGGATCAACCTATTAGATCCCCCTTATCTCCATATTATTTTATTTAAGGGTTTTTTAATTTTGATGTGTGCCTATTAATTAATAATTATAATTCAATTATATACAAATACACAAGTATTATAGTTAATTTTATAAATCTAAATTGCTATAAAGCAATCATAGAGAAATCACAAGTCACACAAGAGTAATCAAGAAATAATTAAATTAACTATCATTCTGTAAGTTATCATTTTTTTTGTGTAGTGATACTATAACCTAAGCTAAATTCATTTCTATTTTTTCAAATTATATTATGCAATTTTTATTTATCAATATATTTTTATTATCAATTTAAGTGGCATGCCAAGTTTAGAACTAGTTAGTTCACACTAATCACTAACCATAACATAGGGAACCAATACATTATTGTATATTTTCAAATATCGAATGGCATGTCATAGGAATTGAAGTGAGAAAAGAGAATAAAAAATGTAGGAAAACACACTCCCTAAATCAGTGTTTAATATACAACCACATGTTAGAAGTTCTTGTGTCATTAAATCCCACTTTATGGGTGAGGTTATTGACAAGTTAAACAACACATTTTAAGTGTAATATTAAAATTATTTATCTATAAAAATGATATATTTAAGATACTCCCATTTACCCTATGTATATATCCTCCTAGTCAATTTGAATAATAAATTAGGCATGTTTCTCTTAGTAAACATGTATTGTGTTGTTTAGTTAAATGTAGTGCGATTATTTATTTTTACTACATCTTGTATAGACTTTAAAATGACCCATATGTAATTATTATTGTAGTTATAAAATGCTGGTCCTAATTATGAATTATTATAACACTTTTTAACCTCTGATGATTTGTGGCCTATTTATCAATGTTTTCTCCCAATAATGCATTATTGGCACATTTTTTCAAGCCTATGAATATTTATGACCTTTATCATATGGCCCTTCAACCATTATCTCCCCTATGAAAACCCATCCACTACCTGGAGAATTTGTATCCTACTAGGTCTTGTCCTGATTATCCACAAACTTATGGAAATTTATTTGGTGGCTTATGTTTTTTTTTCCATGGAATTCAGTGCTAATAAGGTCATAGTTTTTATCAAAAATTTAAATCTTGTATGTTAGACATGTGATATAAATACTTATGGTATTCTCATCTACATAATAAATTATTTTAAGATATTACTTCAATAATTGATACCAAAAATTTTATAGAATAAATTATGTCGACATCACCCCTTTTCATTAAAAAAAATAACAAGGCTACGAATTCTCCAACAATTTTATGGCCTATGTTTAACAATAAAAGATTGTAAACATAGTTGGTTTTGGACTTTCCAACTACTTAATTTAATATTAGGTGATATGTATACCTCATGTTACAGAGTTTTTATATAAATATATGTCCCTAGGATAAGAAAATTAATTTAATAGAAGTTGGGTTACGCAATGCATTTGTAATTATTAAGTCCATGAGTCAGTGTTCTATTTTATCATAGTTAGTGATTTTTTAGGTGTTATGAACTGATTGAGAAGAGTTTTAGGAAATAACAAAGCATTTTTCTTGAATTTGGGAAATTATGAATAGTAAATTTCTCCATGAAGGATACTTGATGGTAGTAAAATTGTACTTGAGTAATACATAGTGAAAAGAGAAGGGATGTAGATCTCACCATATTGGAGTTTTATTATGTTGACTTTCTCTAAGCTAAATTTCTATGTTATATGCTTTGTATGATCTTCATATTTCAATTTTATTTTGGTCCCTTTTCTTTAAAAAAATTATATCTTTGTTATCCCAATTAAAATTAAATTATAATAATAATTAAACACGCGTGTAAGTGTTAGGAGTTAAATAGGATTCATATTGATGAGTTTTATGTGTACTATCGACTAGATTATGGACCAAATTGGTATCAAAGATGGTTTAGTTCCATTATGTATGGTTCTTATGTCAATATTTGTGTAGTTTTATGCTCATTAACAAAGCAATAAGATTAAATAGTGAAGTTATCTTGGTTCTCTTACACTAAGAGGTTTCCCCAATGAATTAAAATATCAAAATTAGAGGCATGACCCATCTTGGTGAAGAAGTAGTTTTGTCTAATGAATAATAGTTCCACAATCTAGAAGAGGATGATGTTATCATATTTATTTCCACGATAAAAATTGATAGGACTGATAATTTGGAGTCTATTATGTTGATTCTCATGTTTAAGCTAGACATTTTTATATAAGCTACAAAACCAAGTGAGGAGATGGAAACTTCAAAGCATGAGAAGGATGAAGAAGATTCCCATACCAACCAAGATCCACCACCAATTAAAAGGTGAAATAAAGATTGAGATTTAAATGTATGAGGGATAGGTGAGTTCCAAGAGGCTATATCATTGGCTAACTTTAGTTTGTCTCAAATTAGTGAGAATCAATAGATTTATTTTTTCAAGGTTAAAATTAACCAATCATGCTTTAACTTGGTTTGAAATTTATTCTCATTCAATGGATTTGAAGATAATTACTCAAAGAAATAATGTCACCATTTTTTATGAGGAATAAAGGTCCATGTATTGGAAATATCCTAGGCAAATACAAGACCAAAGTGTGCTAGAGTACACAAACGAGTTCGAAAAAAGGGAATCCAAATGGGAATAAATCTAGCAGACTGTGACTTATTATTGAAGTACATCAATGGAATTTGTATCCATTTTAGGAGACTCTTTTACATTATGATTGTTCTCAACTTCACTATTTAGAGATGAATAAAAATAAGGGTCATTTACCTCTTCAAACATGCAAACACATAATGATGGTTCTAATCAAAAGGGGAAAAGTAAATGGAATGGTAAGCATAATTATATTTATACTTTTCCTCAAAAAGATAATAAAATACATTTTGGCCATTATATTATTTAAATTCACTTAGAAGATATTTTTTTATAAGTTTCATACAAAATTACATCTACATATAAGAAAAGAGAAAATGAAACTGTTGACTTAATTGCAAAGGAAATAAGTTGTGTGTTTGTTTAATATAATTGGGACATTATATTTAAAATCTATTTAGGAAGAGGCATGTTTGGGTAAACTATGTGCTCAACATTACGGTGAACTTACAAAACTTTTACATATTATTGTTCAAATTAAGAAGACTAAAGTGGATGATCAGTTTTATTATTTCTCTCAAGAGAATTTGATAAAAAAAGAGTTAGTGGATGAATTTGGTTTATGAACCTACAATGATCCTAATAAACATGCTTTGGGTTGGCTAATGCAATGAGATGAGTTAAAGGTAACCAAACATTACAATGTTGAATTTGGTATTAATAAACATTTCATTGATGAAGTCAAAATAGAAAATGGTATGCCTCTTGAAATGTATGTTGTACTGTTTGGTAGCCCTTACATGTATATTCTGGATGCCATATTTATGATCAGATCTAATCAATACCATTTGGTAAATGATGGTTAAATATTCATCATTAAATCCTATAAAATAAACTTGTATATCTCTTTCATAAATAATTCTTAAATAAAAATTCTAACTAATGCAAGTGGGGAGTTTAATTTAATTACTTTTAGAGATATAAAATATAAATTTCACATGTTTACTAACAAAGAGCAAGTGTTAATTGGAGAATTAGTGCATTAGTTCAAGGAAGTTTTATAAGATCCCATATATATTCTACATGATGCCTTTTAGATGAGATTTATTTGTTATCAAATTGACCTCTTCTAAATATAAGTCTATATTAGTAGTCCTTGTTGGATGTCTATGAGGTAAAACATTATTCATACTATTTGATTAATTAAGGTGTAATATGTGATATTACTTGTCCATGTAATTATCTAATTATTTTAGTAGATAAATATGGTTCATAGAGAATGTGTGTTGATTACATAACACTCAATAAAATCACCATAAATGATATGTACCCTCTTCCTTAGATTTATGACTTTCATGAACTCTATCATGCTAAAACACTTTATTAAAGTAGACCTAAAGTATGGATATCACCAGATAAGGGTGGAAGAAGAGGACATATGGAAGACAACATTCAAGACAAGGCATGAGTTATATGAATGGTTGTATTACCTTTCAATTTATGCAATGCCTTATTACTTTCATGTTGTCGATGAATGAGGCATTGAGGCAAAATATAGATACTTTTGTTAATTTTTACTTGGATAATATTATTTTTCAGCAAAACTTATGATAAAATATAACTTATTTGAAAAACGTTTTACAAGTTTTGAAAGAGAACTATTTATTTTTAAATGAAATTAAATGTGATTTTGCAAAAAAATCATTTGTCTATTTGGGGAATAAGGTTGGAGATGATAAATTGATAATTGATATGGAAAAGTTAAAATTAATCATGAATTTTCTTAGGCCTTCTGATGTAATGAAAATAATAAACTTTGTAAGTACAAATAAGTATTTGATAAAGTTCATATAAGTTTTTTATTCCATAACAAAACCTTTACATGCCATTATAATAAGACATGATTATTTTAATTGGGGTAAGAAACAACAAGATGAAATTATTGAATTTTGAAAAAGTAATATAAATTATTCATATTTAACTTTACCTAACTTGTAGTAGCATTTTGAGGTGGAAACAGATGCTAATAACTATGCTATGGGGTTTTTCCAATTGCAAGGTGGTAACTCCATATGTTACCATTTAGAGTTATTTCATTAAATAATTTTGAATTATTTTACATATGATAAAGAACTATATGCTCTTATTCATGCAATCAAGAAATGAAAGAACTATCCAATGGGTAAGGAAATAATTGTTCATATAGATCACCAAACTCTCAGATATTTTAACACTTCAACAAGATAAACATTATAAATATTCGGGTTTCTTCAAAAAAAAATCATTTTATTAAAAAATATAAGAAAGGTGTGATTAACAAGCTAAAAGACATGTTATCTAAACCTCATTTGTTTTCAATAATAGGCACCATAATCAATATTTAATTTATTTTGTATGAATCTTATATGGAAGGATAGGATAATTTTTCAAATTTTGGGGAAGTACTTCTTAAAATAAAATAGGTTGTGTATGATTACTATTTTTAAGATAGGTTGTTATACAAGATGGGAAGTATTTATGTGCCTAAAATAAGAAGAGTTAAACTAATGAGAGACACACATACTTCAGGATTTGAAATCATAGACCTATTATGTCTATAGAAAATATAGATCTCTTCTATGTATAACTAGTCTTTAACCCCTTAGTGTATAGCTATTCTATACTAAGTCAATAGCCATAATATTTATAGTCATATGGTCTATAGATTTATACCATATATTGGTCTATAGATATATACCCTTGATTTTAGTATGCCCTCTCACCTCTCATCCCATGTTGCCATGTAAGAGGGGAGATGGAAGAAGTATAAAATAAGAAAAAAAAGGAGTGTTCTGATCATTGGATTAGTCTAGTCTAGTCTAGTCTCAACTAATCATGTATCTTCAACTCCTAGTTATATTATGGAGATAGGGATGGGTTGAGATTAGAGTACACTCCAAATAAGGTGATAATAGAAGAATAAGAAGTGGGGTTATGATAAGCAACTGATAGGGAGTGAAAGGCCTACCCCCAAAATGGTAAAAGAGAGAAGAGGCAATATCCATGCACCGTAGGGTTGGGTGGGTTAAACATGTAATGTAGATGAGAAAACTAATGTAGAAATTGTATACATAAGAGGATGCAATGTTACTTTTAGATCTCCCTATCCTAATACATGTATCACATATGATACATTGATGATTTGGATACCCATACTATATATAACACTATTATATATAGCTTTACAATATTAAACCCTTATGTGTATTACAAGTATATATCCCTTATATATATAGATAGTCTATACCTAGTAAATAACCCTATTATCTATAACCTTATGGTCTTTAGATCTATACCCTCAATGAGTCTATATATATATATATATATATATATATATATATATATATATATATATATACCCTTGATTTGAGTATGCCCCCTCCCCTCCCCTATTACCATGGGGAAGGGAGATGGGGTAGGTAGAAAATTAATAAGAAGATATGAGTGTCCTAATCATTAGATTATTCTAGTATAGTGTAGTGTCAACTAGTCCTATATATCTTGCTCTTGGTTGTGTTCTAGAGATATAGATGAGTTGAGACTAGACTAGATTTAAAACTAAGGACATGATATAATAATTAAAAGTGGGGTTAAGGAAAGTGACTTATACATAGGGATATGCCCAACCCTCATTCAGTGAGAGATGTAAGAGGTAGTAGTCTTCTACCCTAGGTTTGGGTGGGTTGAATTTATAATGTATATGAGACAATTTATGTATAACTTATGTACAATAGAGGATGTGGTGTTAGCTTTATATCTCCCTATCCTAATACATGTATCACATATAATGCACTGATGAGTTAGATACCCATATTGACTATAGAGATATTTTTTATAGCCCCATAGTATAGACACCTTCTATGTATAGCAAGTATAAACCCATTTTTTCTATATAGCTAGTCTATACTCCTTTGGTGTATATTTAGTCTATACCTAGTCAATATCCCTACTTTATATATCCCTATGGTCTATATATCTATACCCTAGAAGGGTATATAACTCTATGCCCTTGATATGAGTATGATGACCTCTCCTCCCCTCCCTTGGTACCATGGGGGAGGGGAGATGGATGAGGTAGAAAATAATAAGGGAGAAGTGTCATGATTATTGGATTAGTATTTTCTATTCTAGTCTTAATTAATCTTGGATATCCTACTCTTGGTTATGTTCTAGAGATAGGGATGAGTTAAGACTAGGCTAGAATATGAATAAGGACACTATAGAATAAAAATAAGTAGGGTTAAGAAAAGTAACCAATAGGGAGTGATAGTCCCACCCCATGATCAATAAAATATAGAAGAGGTAGAAGGATTACACCTTAGGATTGGGTGGGTTGAATATGTAATGTATATAAGACAACTAATGTAAAACGTAGGTACACTAGAGGATACAATGTTAGCTTTAGATTTCCCTATCATAATACATGTATCACATATGATACATTGATGAGTTGGAACCCCTAGTATCCATATCACTCTTTTTTATATCCCTATGGTCAATATCACTACATTATAGACCCATTTTTTAAATAGTAAGTAAAGACACCTTTTGTGTATATATAGTCTATACCACTTCCATTTATAGCTAGTCTATGCCTAGTTAGTAACCCTATTGTCTATATCCTGATGATCTATAACTCTATACCCTTGATAGGTGTATATCTATATACCATTGATATAAGTATGCCCCCATCCCCTCACCTCCCATATTACCAAGCGGTGGGGAGATGGAAGAGGTATACAATAATGATAGGAGAGGAGTTCCATGATTATTGGATTTAAAAATAATGTCACACATTAAGATATGTATGGTTAATGGGAAAACATGTGAGGTGACATTTACAAGTTTATAAGATGATGTGTATTACGTAGTACAAAAAATCTTAGTAATTAAAATTTGGGTTTGTATATTCTATTAGTGGTTTTTATAGGCCATGAAAAAGCATATATATGGGTTTCCTATGAATAATAAGGGACATGATAATATATTTGTAATTGTGGACAATTTCAATAAGATGTTTATAATTATTCCTTTCAAAAATAAACATAAAGATATTGATGTAGCTTAGTTATTTTGTATCTTATAAGTTGGATCAATTTGGGTTTCCTAACACTATAATTTGATATTAAGATTCAAGATTTATTGGAAACATTTTGACCACATTATGGAATAATATGGATACTAGACTTAAAAATTTACCATTTTTCATCCAACAAAAATTTGGAAAACCAAAGGTTTGAATATAAACTTCATGAAACTTTTAAGAGGGTAGAATAAGAAGCATCCTAAAACTTGGGATGAAAAAATTATGTATATTTAACATTCCTAAACATGTTGCATTATTCTACCAGTAGGTCTCCTTTTGATTTTTTTTCTGGTTTCTTACCTCCATGTGGACTTGATATTGTTTTGGGACATCCATACAAAGGAAATGGAAAAGTGGATATATATATCCACAAGGATGAAAGATTAATTAAAAATATTCAACAAATTCATATCTAACTAAAATAGACATTGAAGAAGTCACAATCCAAGTCCAAAGAAAGACATAATGAGCATAGGACTAAACATTTTTCAAGGATTACAGACAAGGTATGGTTATACTTGAGTAGAGAATTGGATCCAAGGTAAAAATTATAATTTTAAGTCTCTTAGATATTATCCATTTTCCATTTTTTAATAAGTTGGAAAGAATGTTTTTAGATTTTATTTTCCTCTCTTTATGAAAATATATTTAGTTGTCAATTTTTAGAACTTACATCTCTTTAAGCCTTCAATGTTAAACCATGATGAATGATTTATATTGTTAATTTATATTAAAAATCCTGATCTTGATGATAAGTTATAATTAGAGAATGATTTCATGTTGTAAAAGATAAAGGTGATAATGAAGAGAGGAGCGAAAGAAATATGGAAAGTTGGGTTAAAAGGTTAGTAACTCAATAAGGCCAAACCATACTCCAAATAAGACATGGGGAATAAATTATGATCAAGGAGGATATGGGTCTATAGATTTTTATCTTAGTTCACTATTTTTGCATATCCAACATTGAACTAATACCAATATCATTATAATTGGTTTCTCCACCTATGTTCCAATTATTAGGATCTAATTCCACTTATATGTTTTTGTACATCCCCTGCAGTGTCATTACTATAGATCTCAACTTATTAGTAGTGACAAATAATGATATCACCACACTCTTTGGTTATAAAGCCATTGTTACAGGCTATTTTAATAATTAAACCAATGCTTCAATTACCTCCTTTATTTAATAATTTACACTTACATTCCTTATAAGAGATTGACATAAAATAATGAACTTAGGAAGTACATAAACATCAAATATATGATCTCTTATATATTGTACAAAACATAGAATGATAAAATGTTACTATTAAATCTCTACATTGGTAGTCATATCTTTATTTTATTTCTTTTTTATTTGAACACATTAAAATTTCATATTCTCATCATTTATAATTTTTATTTCATTCATAACCATTTTAAATCCATTTAATTAGGTTGTTTGTTAGGTCTCCTGCTATGCCTGAATCATTGATATCAAATCATACAAACTTCATATAATTTTTGAGTGGTATCATGATATTTATAAACTTATTACCTATTTATATTCCTACTCATATAATTTTTTAGTACAATAATATAAGGGGTGTAACTTGTCACTCTTCATCTTACCTTCATGTCCTCAAATGGGAGACAAATATTCGATGATGCCAACTTTAAATTTTTTTCAAAAGATGATGGAAGATGCATTGAAAATAAAAGGAGAATACTTAAAATACCTTCATGCATGTGGATGACTAGTATTTATGATAATGTTTTTCTACTTCTCAGGTAACAAATTCCTTTAAACACCTCATATTCTCATCATGCCATATAGGTAGAAGTCAATCTACATATCCTTATGTTTGAAGGAAAAATATATGCATATGGACTAGATAGCTAGCTTAAATTTATATATTCATATTATTTGGTTAATTAATTCTATCACTGATAAAATATTACATTTTCTCTTCTAAAAGTTTCTTTATCAGTAAAACAAGGTGGGAAAATTACTGCACTTCACATAAAATTAGTGAAAATGAAATTAACTCATATCCATGAAATGGTTTCTTAGAAGTGCTCAAATAAAACTCTTATCCTATTGGCTATAATGATGACTATTACGTTAATTTATCTCAATTTCACCTAGGCAAGGATCAATTTATGCAATAAAACACATATGCCTTTCATGCTTTTGTGTTAAATCTTGGGATTTTCAATTTGGAACAAATCCTTATTTTTAAATATATGTTAGGATTGATACCACATATCCATTTAGTTATGGATTTATTATATATCTCTTGATTATAGGAATCCTAAATATTTTATTTAAATTTTAAAGCAAAGGCCAAATCTAAGACTAAGATAGAAGATTCTAAGTCTCAAAATAAGCAGTAAGCTAAATATTCCAAGTATAATTCTAAATCATGGAATAATACCAAACTCCCTCCAAAAAAGAACTAACATTAAAAAAATGACCAAAACAAGTAGTCAAATATTCGAAAGTGATGTTTAGTTCATAACTTTGGTAGTCATTTAAATGAAGAATTTTATGCTTCAAAGACCCTACTTGCACAAATTGAAGAACCCAATAAACACACAACATCATTTGATAAAGGTGAGTAGATCATTGATTATTAACCTAAACCATGGTGGTTATCGAAAACATTTGTAGTAACCATATGAAAACAGAATAATCAAAAATATTTTTCCATTCTCAAATGCGGATCAATGCTCAACCATTGAACTTCATTATTAATAATGGAAGTATAAATAAAAATGATTTACTATAAAATAATTCACTGATTAAACTTGATAGTGATGCCTCACCCAAAAGCATATTCTATTGGATATTTTAGTGTGGTATTTAAGAAATGTGTCACTCAGTAGTGTTAATTAGTGTACAACATCAAACCTTTTAAATATAAATTCCTATGTGACATCACTCCATTAGAGGTATTTGTCAACCATATATTTACAATTGACATGGAATCTATGAGGAAAATATAAGGAATGTTTTCATAGATGTTGGTGATATGAGATAACACATATTAAAATTAATCACTAAGCTATCATTCATTAGTGCCAAGTAGTGTAAGATATTATTCACATCTATTAAGAAGTTTGTGATTTTTATGGTAATATATGAACATAATAATGTCTTTGTGTAAAAAATCCATACCATAGTTCCTCTAAAAATAGTAGCAAAAACCTCATAGTTGAACCCCAAGTTGGAAGAATACAAAGATATCTTGCAGATACCAAACAAAATGCCTACACACTATGCAATAAAGCATAATATTATTTTGATGCCTATAATACCTATACCTTATTAATATTTATGCCGAAGTTAAATTTTTGAGAATGAGTAAATCATGCGGTGGATCTATGACCTCATGAACAAATGACATATCAGTCTTAGCTCATCACCTTATGGTAACCAATTTTTTATTTCTCCAAATAATGATGAAACAATAAGGTTTTACATATAATATCAATATCTAAAAACATTTTCAATGAACAACTGATATACTCTTCCAAGGATTGAGGATTTGTTGGACTAGCTCTAAAATGCAAAATACTTCATCAAAATCAATATTAAGTCTAGGTATCATCATTTATATTGAATCTACATATTTTTGGAGGATAGCCTTCAATGCCAAATAAGGTTTGTTTGAATGGTTATTCATATCCTTTGGTTTCACCAACAAACTAGCTACATTCATGTAGATGATGAGTAAAATTCTCGGGCCAATCAATACTTTATTTTTTGTAGTCTACTTTGATGACATCCTAATATTTAACAAAACATTGGATTAACATATTTAACATATAGATAAAGTTGTTGGAACTTTGGGGGATATATATATATATATATATATATATATATATATATATATATATATATATATATATATATATATATATATATATGCAAACATGGATAAATATTCATTTTCTATGTAAGAAATGCAATATTTGGGATACATAATAGACACACAAGGAGTGCATGTGGACCCAAATAATATTCAAGTAATATAGGAATGATAAAAAATAGATAATATCATATAAATTCATAGCTCTTTGGGATTGGAATATTTATATAACTGATTTATACTTGGAATTTCTCATGTGACTTGGCATCTAAATTAAGTTACTAAAGGTTGTGCTATAAAAATTTCATCTAGGAAGATGCACAATAGAATCCATTTCATGAACCAAAATTCAGACTCTATTTACTTTACCATAGTTACTTTACCATATTATTATCAATAAACTTTGCACCCTAAGGAGGTTTACTCCAGCCTCCTTAAATTTTATTTAATATGGAAACATCTCTCAAGTTGTGGGTGACCTATGGAAAGATAACTCTCTAGATTGAAGGGCTATCTCCCTTGCACCATGCCTAAAACCAACCACTAATCTACTTGTTTTGAAGGAAAAGGGACAAAAGAAGATTAACACTAACCTAACTAAGGTGATTCACCAAGATTAACTCCACAAGACTACCAAACTTCCACTATGAAAGGGAAATTTGTAAAACTGGTCACAACACCCAAGGTTCTTTTAACAATAGTGTTTTAACTTGAAGGTATGATGCCATGTATTTCTTAAGGTATATTAATAAAAGGTCTGATTATAAACACTAGTATCCTTCATTAAAATTAGAGAAACACAAAATAATTAACTAAACTTTATGTGACCTGCTAGAAGGCAAATTACTTACATAAACCATGAGAGAGTGAGATCAACACAAGGAGAGATAACTATCACTTGTCATTCAACCATGAACTAATTCATACACTTAAACAAGAATTTTATAATTTAAAACCATATTGAAATATTTTATTCAAAGGAAAAAATAGTGCTCAAATAGTAGGGCTTTGCCATACCAGATGTGTATATCTTACAAGGCCAAAAGTGGCTTCTTATATAGAGAATTGGAGAGAGAGAGAGAGAGAGAGAGAGAGAGAGAGAGAGAGAGAGAGAGAGAGAGAGAGAGAGAGAGAGAGAGAGAGAGAGAGAGAGAGAGAGAGAGAGAGAGAGAGAGAGAGAGAGAGAGAGAGAGCGGCATAGGAGAAGGGGATTGAAAATTTTCCATGTGAGAGTTAAAAATAAGGAGTTATTAATATTATAGAAAGACTTATAAATACATGTGTTTCTCCTTTCAATATGTTCCATCCTTTGAGTGGCATAGGAGTTATAAACTCAGCTTAACACCTTTTCCAACTCTTTAAAACTGCACTTCTTTTCTTATCAAAAGTGACAAATGGACTTTTTCATTATAAATTCCTAATTAAATACTCGCATACATACATACATATATATATATATATATATATATATATATATATATATATATATATATATATATATATATATATATATATATATATATATATATATCTATGTATGTATGTATGTATGTATGGCCTTAAAATATATTATAAAAATTGGAACAATCCATTTTGGTTCATATAACAACTCCCAAGATTCCATTTCGTTGATCAAACTCTCATTAGGCCTATTTTCCTTGTAGCCTTAAAATAATGTAAAAATCATTATATGGGGAAGTGTATGGATGGTAATAATAAAATAATGGAATATTTGATGACCCAATATGTATTTACATCTCCATACCAAGTTTTAGGTCTTGAGAGTGAGTAAAAGTGCCTTTTCATGCCTTTCTCTCTCCTTAATTAGGCCTCAATTAGGCCTCCTTGCCTATAACCCTATTTTATTTTTCTCTATATCTCTTAAACACATGTGAAACCACACAAAATAATTTTATTCAATTTTCATAGCATGTCACCAACCTTCATGTCAAGTCTAAGGCCTTAAGTCCTAGTAGAAGTGTGAGAAATGTGAAATGGCCTTGAAACCTATTCTTATTTTAGGCCTGTTTAGGACTGCCTTGGAAAATGAGATTTTTTGGATCACTTCAAGGATGTATTATGCATATATGTTGGCTTGAGTAAATTAAATAAATATCTAATGACATCCTCCAATAGTTTTCAAGTTCTCATTTGCCCAAAATCCTTACAAAACACCAAAAATCATGTAAAATAGTACATTTATTGTAGTCCATACAACAAGTACAATTAAAATACACATGGAGAACCTACATGGATTCGTAAAAAATATCCATGAGTTTACAGAGTCAAACCAGGTCATTAAATGTGATTTATAAGTCCATTTCTCACATCATACTCTATTAGGGTTTTAAGAGGGTTTAGAGTGGCTTAGGTTCATAATGATCATTCATAAACTCTAGACCCTCAATTCTTGAACCAATACCACAATTATAAAATTTAATATCCTAATCAAGTATCCCTAGGTGATTATGTTTCCATGCATCCTAACCATATTTTTATGAGTGTGATAATTTGACTCTTTGGTTATAAGCAAGCCATTAGAGAAGGGTCTGAGCTCTTAGCCTTTGCTCATGTAGATAATGCATCTAATCATTTACCTAACACCATAAGGTTGAAGTGTGAGGACATGGTTACCATATATTAAATCCACCTAGATCCATGCATAGGGTCATGTCCTCACCAAGTAATAGAAGACTGGTCCTGGATGACAGTAATGTATTAAGAGAGTTTGAGGTGCTCTTGATACCAAATTGTCACTTTTACTATTTTTTATTTTCTTTTAAATGCCTCTCAAGGATTTTTAATAACATATTTCACCTTCAAATATCCTCAATACTTTATTATACCCTCATAAAACCTCCTTTATCATGACTACACCTATGGTTTACCTGTGTATAAATTAGGCCCCATAGGCCTAGATAGGGTTGATCATCATTCCATGCTTTCTCACTAAGTTTGAAGGTATAAATGAGATTATAATTTCACCATAAAACCACTTCCCAATTATTTTCTCTCCCTCACACCTTTCATAGACCCTTACCTCTCATTAAAAAATCATAAACTTTCATAAAAGTAGGTAGTCCTGTAGATGGTCTTGAACTTTATATGTAGGGGTTTGAAGATCTATTTAATCATTTGGATCAGTACCTTCTTTATATCTCACTATCCTCAAATTTTTTTACTCACCTAGACATTCTCCTAAATTAGACCCCAATTTTCATATGTATTCTTCCCCTTATTTAGGCTTGAAACTATATTGTCTTTCTTAGTATAGACTATAGGTAGTCCTTAGGATAATCTGAGTACATTCAAGGGTTTTAATATTTTACTTTTAAAACTTTGACATATTAATGATTTTTTAATATTATTGATAATATATCACATTTTTTTTTCAGTCTCAAATCACTATGACTTCACAACCTATAGTAATTTTCTTATTCCTTTCTAAGCTTGATTGTAGGTTTCAATTCTTGAGGTCTTGACTATGTCTTAGGAGTTTAGAACATTTTTTCAAGTCATTAGTCATAATATTCACCCTATTGATGGTTAAAAACTCTTCATTAACCCATACAACTTTTTCAAGTCACTACATCTTCAGTTTATGCACCTATTAGCTTATACCTTCCAAGGCATGGTTGTAGGTGACTATTTGAGAGTGTTTGGTCATGAGGCCTAGAAGTCGATCTTATCAACTACACCATGGCACCCTGAAGGTAGTCAAATATCATTTTAGTTATATTCCTAATATCTCAAAAATTCTATTGGTTACTTCATGACATTTTTAAACTTTTGCATTTTTATTTTTGTAAGTAGACATGTGTATATGCATTAAGGCTTATGAACTCAGTCATTTTAACCATATACTAACTTGAAAATGATTTAGGTGATTTAAATGGTTTGTGTCCTCTCCCTTATGCTTGCATCAAAATATTATTTTCTACCTTGACTTTGTTATTGTTTAGAGGATAATTAGTTTTCAATCCAAAAGAGAACCTACATGTCTGCCACCTGTAGGTCTCTATTTTACTTGCATAGGATCGTAGAGGTTCAACTTATTGAATATTAATGTGTGGGGATGTATCAATTCCTTCCATATCTCTTATCACCCTCTTCATAATCTTATGTCTTCTGACTAAGCATATGTCATCTTCAAATTATCCATTTGGTTCATACAAGCTTGTGGACAGTCAATTCATGTGTAAGGTATGTGTGTATGAGAGTAAGAGATTAACAAAATGTTCATGTATTTTTATGATTCCATAAAGTTTTTAAGGAATATATTAGTGCTTAATATTATATGACACATCTCTTTATTTATTGAACATACTTCACATAAAACTTAGGTCCCATGAATGTCCACCTATAGGTCTATATACCTATGGGTGGCTAGAACACACTTCAACATTGTTTTAGAGTAAAATTTGACCTCACCTCTCAACACCTTAAAATTATGACCTTATCCATAACATTATCTCATGATACATTGGTTTATTATTGTCACTTGGGGCAAACATTGAGGTTCAAACTTATAGAAAACCATTTATTCACAAACCATGATTTTCAAAGAGCAAGACATGGTGCCTCTTCAATAATTATTTATAAAGAGATACTCCTTAAGAGATAAAAATTGAAACCTAGGATAGTAATGGCATCTTCCATGAATTATGAAGCACTTGATAACCTCTTAGAGTGAAAACAATTCAAACAAACCAAAATAAGATTGTTGCAGGATGATATAACCACACACTTAAGACACTTTTACTCTTGTTGAAGACATTTCATGGAATTGAATTGGATGATGAAAATTCCATTTAAAATATCTATTTACCCTATGAAAACATCCCTCAAAACCATTTTTATCCATCAAATTTTGAAGTAGAGGAACATGATAAAAATTAGACCCTGTTTGGTTGGACAAGGCATAGTGATATACTATCACTCTTAAGGATTGTTTGTAAAGGATGGGCCATGAATATTCAAACCAATGCCAATAATTTAAATATTATTAGGAACCCTAAGAAAGGCCAATGTTTTATCTCTTTCTCCTAGCCATACCATGCATTTGAGTTTTGCCTTTCTGATCTTATGAAGGCAATGATGGACGAGAAAGAATGTCTGAAGCATATATATGACTTAAAACTTGATACAAAGATGGAATATGACCTGTGGATTACCAAAAGACACTATAAAATCTTTTTTACCTATAGGTAGATCATTGAAGGACGTACAAGTTCCCAAAATTTATTGTAAGGGGGTAGTTTGCTTAGTTTAGGCATTGAACTACAATTTTTGTCAGTCTCTGACCATATCTAAACCTTATACAAAATTAGGTACATTGGGTAAAATATTTAAATGGTTTACTTTTAATGTGTCATGTAAAACTCCTAAAATAGGCCAAAAGGTGACCAAAATGACATTTTAACACATAAGAACACAATAAAATGTTAACACATGATAATACAACCTTTAAGACAAATTAATAACCCTTTATAATGAGATTAAACAATATAAAAAATATGACCACATTTGACAACACCAAGAACTTATGAATGACCCCTAGGACTAGATAAGCACACATGAGACCAAATCTTAGACAAGGTTAGACAATGACAAATGTGACCATATGGATACCATTTAAGACCATATGCAATTTTTAATAATCCCATGAAAAGTTTAAATCTATAGGGGTTGACCATTTTTGACTTGGGGTCAAAAAATTGGTCAAAAAATTAGTGAATCATAGGGGTAACATGCCTACAATTATAATGGATTAGTGGTTGTATCTTCCCATTGGGAAATGGAGTAACCCTTATGCTATAAACTAAAATTGACATGCCTCTATAAGACTTCAAACTCACAAAAAACCACACAACAAGAAGCAAACACACTATGTCAAAAGCATTTAGGGAAAACACACAATAAGAACACTCAAAAAAAACACACCTAAACTATTATGTACATACTTTTAAACATATTTTAAGTGATCAAACAATACTTCTTACTTCAACTAGGGTAAAAAACAATGTTCCTAGAGTCACGATTGCTCCATGAGAACAAATCACCATATAATAGATGTTTGTAAAATAAAACTTACTTATGAAGGTGATAAAATGAATTACCACTAATTAATCATCTACTAACTACAAGTGCATCACTTGAGACTCCTTTGACCAATATTTTTGTCTCTCTTTTAGGTTGGATTGACATTGTATCCTACTTGAACTCTTTCATACTCCTTTGGCTCTTGCCAATTTTCACTTTGGGAGTCATGAAACTCTTCTCAACTTCACCTTCATCTATATTATGATGTGGTTTATGTTTATAAGCATCAAACTTGCCTTCTTTCTGGCCAAACACATTTACAAGTACATCAAGATCATATTGAGGCCTATGCTTCTCTTTACTCATATAGACTTTTAACTTAACCTGATTGCATTCTTCCAAGGTTGAAATCTACTTGATAATGGTTTCAAACTCTTATTTATTCTCATTAAGTCCACCATTGACCTTATCATCAATCTCATGTCCCATTTGAAGATGAGTATGCCTACTTACCTATTTAAACTCTTATATTATGGCATGGTAATATTACCATAGATAATCAAATTATTATTGATAGTCATACTCATGACATTATTCTTCTTGGGTAGGCATAATTGCATCATATTCTTGACTATCATGTTCTAGTACATTTAAATGAACATCAATATTATCATCCATATGCAAAAAATAGTTTCCCCATGTAGCTTGTTGAAGGCCATCATCAATACTTACCTCAAGATACTCATCATCTTCTTCATGTATGATGTATGTGCTAAAACATATCTCTTCAATGAGATTATATGGATCAAACCCATTTTTATTATCTCCCCACTCATAAAGCTATAGGTTAGTTATACCATGAATATTTGTTAAAAGTTGTTGGTCAGTAGGAGAGTCCCCCTCATCTTAGATAGTGAATGTCAAGTTTGAAGTATTAGGCACATATGGCTCCACATGAAAATTAGCTAAGGGTTTAGACTATATAGAGACCTTATCACTATAATTGGTCTTAAATGCCATGTAGGACTAATTTGAAGTCAAGTACCCTCCAATCTTAGTAGTGAAGTCCATTGATAAGCAATGGAAAAAGTGGGGAGTCATATCTACAACCACCATATCTTAGGAGATATAAATTGTAGGACAAGCATAGAGAGCAAGCTAAATTTTAGTGAAAAATAGTTTTTAATTCATGAATACTCTAGTTTGGTGAATTTCAATTTATTGATTATTCCAGGTTCAACATAGGACCCATTCACCTCAAATTTGGGGATTTCATTTTTTTAGGGGTCAAATCACCAATGATTTATAATAATTATTGGGTTATCCATGCAATTTTTTTTATATATAGTACATATGTTCCCTAAGGTCATGATCTTACCACCAAATTATCTTTCTTCACTACATTGTGAAGATCTTGAGACTTTAGGCTAGACTTCACCACATGATTGATTTCAGTAGAAATTGAACCCCCTAACAACAAGATACCACCTGGTAGTAACCTGACACCTAAAAAGCATTATGTTGTGTGATGGTAATAAGATGATCAGTAGAAATATGCCATGTGATAACAAGTAGACACCTGACAACACTATGTTATGTGACTACAACATAGATTTTGATAGCATTGTGTCATGCCATGAAAACCTGATGTTCAATAGTAATGTGTCATGTGATGACAACTAGTTGCTTGGTTGCACTATGTCATGTGATGAAAACCAAATTATTGGAAGTAGTGTGTCTTACAATGGTAACCTAATGACCAATAGAAATGTGCCACATGATGGAAACCTAACAGCCTATAGCACTATGTTTCATAATAGTAGATTGTCATCTGGTAGTACTATGCCATGTGATAGTAACTTGATGTTAGGCAACAATAGAAGATAGGAAATCGGTAGTGTTAAACCACCTAGCAATAAAAATATGGAATCAAAAGGTAATGACAAGGGTAAAGAACCACAAAAAATACCAAAAAATCTAAAATCTTATGTTATTTCAAAAATCTAAGAAAGAAGAGTGTGTAAACAATAAGCACTACAAATAGAGGTAATTATGAAACCTTTTTTTTTAAATATCAGTTATTTTTTTTATTATAGCATAATTACAAAACCATTTCAATGCAAAAATCAACATGGATAATGACACTATTTCATTAGAAATAATTAATCCCAATAACTTCTCACCATTAGAATATTTTATTAATGACATGCCACCCCTAGAAGAGACTCCTCTGGGCACTTCACAAGAGAATTACAGTTCTTTTTAGACACCAATTTTTTTTTTAAATTCCACTAAAAAAATTTGATAGAGGAAGAGAAGTACATGCAAATAGGAAGATCTTTTCAAATTGATTGGACTGCAAAGTATCCATTTATAGAACCTGTAGAAACATAAAATGGTAATGACCTCCAACAGAATGTAGATGTACAATTTGTAGTTGAAAACTTAGAAAAGAACACAAAATGCAACTTAAATTGGACATCATTGAGAAATATTGTAAGAAAATATATATATTTGTGAATCACCTAGAAGGATAGATAACAATAACACACAGATGGAAAAATGAAGAAGAATGCTTGCATCTAAGATATGCATGTGAATATGAAAAGAATAAAAAATAACAAAAACATCTTGTTGAGAAAGGGGGAAAGATAAAATCACAATTTGGAAAAGTTATGCAGTCCAATCTTAAGGCAAAATAGGTACATTTCTCTACTATTTTTCACATTTAAAAAAAGGGTAGACCCATTTCTAATTTTGTAGATTACAAAATTTTGTTTCAACATAATAGGTTTCTATATATTCCACAATCACATTAGTCAGATAATAGTGCTTAGGAAATAGTAAAATGTCTAGCCATTATTGAGAAGAAATATTTGAAAAAAAGTGTTAAGAGATCATTGTTTATCTCTATGTCCATTGATGAGGTCACTACAGTTGACAACATAGCATGGGTTTGCATGCATGTGTATACTTTTGAAAACTATTCAAGACAATCTCATCTTTTATCTATCTATAAAATGGTAGAAATTTTCAATGTAGAAAACTTTCATAAATTGGTTGTATCCAATTTAAGATAGAGAACTGGGATGGAT
This sequence comes from Torreya grandis, assembly GCA_037957365.1. Classification (NCBI taxonomy): domain Eukaryota; kingdom Viridiplantae; phylum Streptophyta; class Pinopsida; order Cupressales; family Taxaceae; genus Torreya; species Torreya grandis. Next base: position 1,481,737 of record JARHVA010002669.1, read on the forward strand.
GGTTTTTCCATAGCTATGAAGTTGGTGTGTGTTGGCACTGATGGTGCATCAGTGATGTAGGGGCATAGAAGTGGTCTTTATGTTTGCCTTAAAACAATAGTTTCTCCATTTATGATTCTAATTCATTACATGGCACATAGGATGAATCTTACCTACAATTTTTTTGGCACATTCAGTTATGTCATAAAAGTGGAAGAGCTTATTCATGACTTGCATGTTTACATGTCAATTAGCCCAAAAAGATTTATGGATTTCTAAAAATTTGTAATTGTGGTGATAGATGGAAAAAAACTTCTAAAAGATGCTGAAACCAGATGGATTTCCATGTATGAACCTACATGCAAATTTTTGAATAATATCCATAATTGATAGGTTTTATGTATAAATATCATAGGGAAGTTGACAAAGCAAAATATTTATTGTGTCATTTAATAGATATCAAAAAATTACTCACATTATGTAGTATTTTGCCAATGCTGAAGGAAATCAATTGTTTAATGAAACATTCCCAAGAGAGATATATCTATATTTTTGAATTCATACATTTGAGAGAATGTGTATGTCAATGTTTATATGTATTATACACATCGAATGAAATCTTTCATAGACCTCTTTTTAAAACCTAGAAAATTTTGATAGATTTTCAGAATCCAGGGAGTTATTTGAAATTCAATATACATGATCATCTTTGTGTTGTGGTAAACAACATTAAGATCCTAATGCACACATGCTCTAGAAGACTTGAAGTTGTGGTAGCTGAGCTTGAAGATGTACTTGTGACATGTGTACTATATGATGTTATTTTATCAAAAACATGAATTAAATTAAGTAAAATCCCACAAAGTTTATCCATTGAGATCTGAGAATGTTTTCAAAGGGATGAGTTATTGTAGGGCATGGGAGTTGTGAATCCCATTTTTTAGAACAATGTTAACAATCAAGAACATATCATCAGTTTATTTCACAAATACATGGAAATAATTATTATGCATTTCTATAAATTTATAGATGTGAATGGAGTTTAGACTAATGGTATTTTAAATAAAAAATTATTGATGTCTCAGTCAACCTAATTTGGGACTACAATGATTGATCAATTTTAGTGTTTAAGTGATCTAATAGAAAATGGTGCCATTACACATCTGTGGAAAAAACTTTAACCAAGTAGTGTCTTACAATAAAGTATTAGTGAATACTTCAGATTATATGAACTTGTTCAAACAATGATTTTTGGTTCTGTAGAAGATGAGTGAGTGTTTAGTGAATTATCCTTTGTGAAGTTAAAACTTAGAAATAGATTAGATAAAAATCTAGAGATTTGATTGAGACTATATGTTTCATGTTATTCTATGGACAAGTTTCCTTATGACAGAGTAGTGTAAACATGGAGTTCTCTAGTTGAAATAATAGGCATGAGTAATACAAATACCAATGCAGATGATGTGAATATCGAGACTGAATATGACAATAGCATGGTATATGCAAATCATGCATACGATGAGCAAGTTTATCAAGGATTATTTCAGCTACCTGACATTTAGTTTGATAAGAATAACAATTACTATTTTCTAAAATATTTCATTTTCTTTCATTTTCAAATAGATTAAATTTTATAATCTATTTCCTCCATCTTACAATTATGAATATTATTCAATACACTAGAATTAATCACTTTATTTGTCTTATTATAATTCTATATATTTCAAATAGCACTTCTATATCTTTCCAATGTATGTCATTCAATAAGAAGTAATCATAATTCTAATTAACATTGTATAGAGCATTTCATTATAGTATTCATTGAAGCATAAAAGTCTTATGTGTAGACATGCATGGTGTACCATAGGACACCAGTTCTCTTGCTATTAAAACTCCAATTATTAAGATTTGTTTTTTTCTTTATCTTAGTTGACTATAATAGTAATTTGGAGAGCATATACACATATTTAGCACATGCATAAGTGTTGAACCAAAACATAAATAGTATTTTAATCGCACCAATATTATTTTATTTCACATTTACATTAGAAACATTACATAAATATATGGTAAATATTTTTCCTATAGTTGGGGATCTCATATTTTCAAATTCCACTACGATCAATTCATTTAATTTTACAACTACTAGAACAGTCTAACAATGTATTCAATGTTATAAATACTAGAACATTATAATAATGCATTCAATGTTGTAACTACTAGAAAAATATAATAATACATTCGATGATACAACTACTAGAACAATATAACAATACATTCAATGCTAAAACTAATAGAACACTATAACAATGCATTCAATGCTATAACTAATAGAACACTATAACAATGAATTCAATGCTATAACTACTAAATAGTATAACAATGTCTTCAATGTTACAACTACTAGAATAGTATAATAGTATAACAATGCATTCAATGCTACAACTATGAGAACATTATAATAATGCATTCAATGTTATAGATACTAGAACAATATAACAATGCATTCAATGCTACAACTACTAGAAAAATATAACCATGCATTCAATGCTACATAATACATTTTAAATATTTAAAATATTAAAATTATATACCCATAGTATTTGGAACAGCTATAAAATATCATTTAATAAAACAAGAATTTTTCAAACAAACATGATATAAACTATTTGAAACATTATAAACTATTGGAATGATGAAACAAATTAACATATTTCTGGAAAAGACTCTCTACCCCCTTGTTGCTTTCCATTTCCCTCCATTGAAACCCCACTATCTTGAGCTACCTGTGTATCCTCTAATATCACTCCTTCCTTCTGAAGATCCTCTGCAACAAAATTCATATTTGTAAGAATTACCATCTCCTCTTTCATAGCATTCCTTGTTGAAAGAATAGTTATATCTGTATCTATTTTTTGCTTCAATAAAATGCATTGATCCATCCCATGATATTTAATTATTTTCTTGAAAGTGTTTTTCTATTTATTTAAGAGAACAAGCTTTTATTTTAATGTAATAGCTGAGGTGATACCTTTACGTGTGTTTTTCAAATTCACATTAATAATATGTGCTTCTTGCTTCAAATTTTCATAATTTTCCTATAATTAAAAAATAATATTTTAGTGTCAAACACACACAAAGTTTAATAACTAAAATACGCATTATAGATAATGAAAACATACCAAAACTTTATCTTTCCCTACTTGTACAATGGTAACAGGGTTTATATCTCTAGCCCATTTATTGAAATAGGCTTGGGCTTATCCATTTAAATTTTCCAACCTATTTATCATAATACCTAAAACCCTATCATTTTGAACATTGTTAATAGAAATCATTCTACAATGAGCTTGCTAGAATAAAACATCAATCTTTGAGGGTTCATTTTGAACAAGCGAACACAAATTAAATCCTTGAGAGTGGTTCTGATAATAGGAATTGATTTGTTTGATAAGTGATTTTACCCTTATTTCCTATTGTTTTAAATCATTACATTCATCGATAACACCCTCCCTTAGATTAGCAAGTAGATTTTTTGAAACTAGATTTTCCAATGAAAAATTAGTGATGGAACCATCAGAGACATTTTAATTATTAGTGTGGGGTGGGATAGCTGGGAAAGAGGTAGCCATAGAAGGCACTTATATATGCACATTAGTGACTTGAATAAAATCATGTGGATTGAATCCACCAATAGTCAAAGCCTCACTTTTGATCCCAAGAAACTTTTCATCTAGATCATTTTGTTGTAAACATGTAAGACCCTATGCACTAGAAAGGCCACCAATAGAGAAATTTAGAAAATCATAAATTTGTATGGTTTCTCTACTCTATGTAGAGAGAGAGATATTATTTCATCTTCTTTGAGTCTGAATGGCTGGTGGGGGTGGTGGTATACTTCTTAGTCTCCTGATAGATGTTTGGAAGACTACAAAATAAAAAATTAATTAAAACTGGTAAATTTGAAAGCATAAAATTAATGCAAATTCAAAACAAATGTGTTATTACATGTTGAGGTGACTACCTCTTCTATTCTGATTGTCCTTGATGGAGTTACCTCTTCCCCTCTTATTATCCTTATGGGAGTTGGCTCTTCCTATTTCATTATCCTTATGGGAGTGACATTGGTGGTTTCACCTGTAAAATAAGTAAATTATCTAGTTAATAAAATACCCAATTCTACGAAACTTCAATTTAAAAATAAAGTTGTAAGGTGACCAACATTGATCATGTTGTTGAGAAGAATACTAAATGGAAATAATTCAAGAGTCAACTACAAAAATAAAAATAAAAACTAATATGATATTTTTTGATTAAATAATATAATAATTAAACATTAAAGGAAATTATGGGGAACCTAGAAGCAAAGATGAAACATAATCACTTATTGGGCATTTGGCAATTCAAAATGAATTTAATGAATACTCCATGGATTGGGTATCACTAGAGCCCTCTGGAGCATGCCGATATTTGGATGATACCTATTTTATTATGGCATATACATGAACTCTTACTTGTAACAACTAACAAGCTAAAAATTGTCAAAATTTTAAATATGTATAAATCAAGAGAGGAGACTATCAGGAAAACTAAACTTACTTCTTGTTCATTGATAGACAAAGCATTAGATTTCATTTTTTGATGTAAGGAAGTTAGAATAATAGTATTTTGTATAACATATAAGGCCTCAAAATATAAGGCCATACTATAGTTGGAAGATTAAATGATGCAAGATTCTTTCAAAAATATAAAATTCAACTCAAATCTAATCTTGCTAGATATAACTATGCACCAGTCACACATAACATCTAATAAAGAATGAAGAAAGTAGTAAACAACCTAGAAGGGAATGCCCAATGGTCTTCCTTGAAAAATAATTCTACCTCGAAATAAATGCATAATAGATTTGAGAAATGGATTAGAGATTTTTTCAATAAGGATTCCCCTTCAATTTCAACTATCTATAATGAAAATAGAAAACATGCAATTCAATTAGGACATGAAACTAATTATAATAAATGATTCAAGAATAATGAAGAAATATTAATTTCATAAATAAATCTAATAATTACCAGTTGGTTCTATGGCCACTTTGTAGACGGACTGTAATTAGTTTTTTTCAGCATCAAATAAGACAACCTTGGTATTAACAGGGATTGCATTCTAATGTGAAAGTCCTATTAAAATTGTGGATATCTAATGGAGAGGTGTCAAAGTACATTGTTTTATTTTTAAAGTGGATATATAAGTGGAGTTTAATATGGTTAAAGTATAAAACCAAAGATCACAATAGGTTATTGTTGATCATCAAGTCATAGTGATGCTTCTACACCTAGGCTTCTGAGTTCACATTGATCTATCCAGTCAACAATTGATTCTAGCTGCTCTACCATTCAAAGGAAGTCTAGACACAAAAGATTCTTGAAAATCAAGTTTTTCATCTCTATTTTACTTTCAATGAAGGTGTAAGCCATTGAAACTTCACTATAGAGTTTGTAGTAGTAGGTGAGCTTGAAAATAAAAAGTAGGATGAGAAAATCCTTTGAGCAAAGTGTGAAAATGAGAGAACTACAAGGGTATTTATAATCTATGAGGGGAACTAGAGAAACTAGTTGGCATGACTAGTGATAGAAGGATGATGTGAGGAATCATGATGCCAAGAAAAAAACATGGAAATAGGTGGAATGATGGTGTTTTACAATAGTATAGTGGTGGGTAGCACCATGTTACCACATGATAAGATGGTGGTAGGTAGAAGCATGCTATTGCATGATATCATGTTGCTAGGTGACACCATGTTTCCACATGATATTATGTTGCTAGGTAGTGCCATGTTGCCTTGTGATAGCATGCTACTAGGTGTTACCATACTGTGACATCATAACATGATGTTAGATGACATGATACTACCAAGCATCACTATTCTATAGAGTGACAACATGGTGTCTAGTAGTAGTATGATACTGGGTGGTAGTATAATGTTGCTTGAGAACATGTTGTCACATGATATTATAATGTCATCTATAAGTATGTTGTCCCATGACATCATAGTCACTAGCACCACTTGGTGCCATTCTACCATCCAATAACATAATGTCACCTAATGTCATAATTTCACCTAGTGGCATGATACCACTTGATGGTATAATGTCACTTGATGGCATGGAACCACCTAACACTATGCTTCTAATCAAAACCATGGTGCATAGTTCTAAGTGTAGTCACCATATATAATAGCATAATTTCACCCGATAACATTATGTCACCTATTAGTATAATGTCATCCAACAACATAATGTCACTTGGTGGCATAATACAAACTGAAGTCACCCTATACCATGTTGCCACCCATCATCATGATGCACAGTGCTATGTATAGTGTTACCCCAAGCTCTAGTTGGATGCTGTCAAGAAGTTGTGAGGAAACCAAACAAGGTGATTTCCCCCCTCCTCTGCACACTTGGATTCACCAAAGCTATGAATCTAATTTTCCTAAACAAACCTAGGGGGTTTTCATCATGGCCTCTTAAAATTAACCTTGATGGAGAGTGAGATAAAAATATTTGAAAATGCAAAATGTCTTGGCATATAATCCATCCAACTATAAAATCACCTTGGAGTGTGACTCATACTTTAACTTTAGCTTATCTGCCACTTGTTTAGGTATGACTGATGTACTTACTCCACTATAAATAAAGTAATTGTGCACCAATGAGTCTCTAATGATGATGGAGAGGTAAAATTTAGTATGTTTATCCTTTATTTTAGGTTTAATTGGCTTCCCATCCTTAGTCTTCCCTTCATTTATCAAAATTGCCCCTCTTTCACTAGGCTACCTAAGTGATGCATTTATCTTAGAGAGCTCATTTTGGAGTAGGTCTCTTTGTCTAGGTATGGATAATGTTTCCCACATTGGGATGATTAGATGAACCTTATTCATTTGATCCATAATATTAATGGGAGATATGACAACCTTGTCATGTTCTTTAGGAGATATAACATTACCACTACCTTGTGTAACTTGATGCATAAGAAAAGGCACATAAGGAGCTCTAACATTCTCCATTTTTTGATTTACCTAAGATATGGGGGTTTCATTTGGCATACTTGATCCTTGAGGTTCTTAATATTTTAAATATGGACCACCACTTGTCCCTTTTACTTCTTCTAATACTCTTTTCTTTGACCTTGTATTTTTCGCTATGAAGCTTAATCCAAATTTCAAGTTACCTTGGTAGTTAAATACACATGAGTCCTCTAAATAGTAATTCATCAAGGTAACACTTTATTGAGAATCTCATCCATCATTCTTTCCTCCACTAGGAATATATTCTTGAGTCATTGAAGGCATTGTTCCCAAGTGAGACATATAGGCTTGATTGAATGTTTCATTTGCATAGTTAAAAGAGTCATGAGGATGGTCTCATGAAATATGCTATCCATTGTCTTGTAAAATATTATTTTTTACATGTATAATTGATTTGGAAGTATAAGGAGCATTATAATTTTGTCCATTATATTGTCTCACTTAATTTAGTTTCCTTTGTCATTGATATTGACCTTGAAAAGGTTCTCTAAGAGCTTGATAAGATTGATATGGTTGAAAATGACATTTATAAGACCTTCCTTGATTATTTTGTTGTTATGTCTTAAGATTTTAAACCTCTTCTCTAAGAGCCTTGATCAGATATTCTTCCTTTTACTATCTTGGTTGATTACTGATAGCTTTCTTATGCTTGGGTATGGGGATAGGAGCAATGATGGGTATATGAGATTTAACATCAAGGAACAAAGGCATGGGAGTTATAGGGGATATCTTCTTAGCTTGAGTAATATAGTTCTCAACTCTTATGGTAGTCTCATAGGTGTTAGGTAAAGTATACCCTCCCATGGATTGAGTCATCATGGATATATCATTATTAAAATCATTGAGGAAATAAAGGAAAGCATGATGGGTAGTAGGCCTTACCAAGAGTGGTATCCTATCCTAAGCCTTTTGAAATCTTGTGTTGAAGTCTTGAATGTCATCTTGAGTTGTTGTCTTCATTTTAGTCAACTACTCAGTCAAGGATAAGTGGTCAACTTTGTCTTCAAATATCCTTCTCAAGGCATCACCCAATTCATCCCATGTAGTGATAGATTTGAAAACCAAAGTGCCATACCAATCAGGTGCCTTTCCCTTGAAATAAATAACCAACAATCTGATAACAATGTCTTCTTTAGTGATGTTATGTATACTATAAAAATTGGCAATGTTTCTTATGTGTTCAATAGGAGTAGTAGCAGCTTCCCCCATATATGAAGGCACACTTTTAAGGGATGACATAGGATTCGCTTAAACTGAACAAGTGCTAAATTTTTATGGATATTGAAGGCAACAAAGGATAGGTTACTTGGGGCTACCATCTTTCAAGTTGGACCCAAGAAAAGTCTCTAAATAGCTAAGTGAATAATAAAATATTTCTTGGAGTATATATGGGTATTAGAAAACCTTTTTTCTCTAAGATAATAGTAAGGTAACTCTAAAAATTAAAATTGAATGAATTTATTACAATATATTGTCTTTACCTTAGGCACAAATATGAATCACTAGTCTACAACCAAGAGTTAATGAGTGATGGATTTGCCAGATATTGCATGAAGGAAGCTTTACAACTTCAAATTTACTAAGGTCACCATCAACATTTGATAACTTATTGGACTATGTGTCCCACTACGCATGCCAAAACTATTATTATCCAAATTTTCACCTTAAGGACGTATAATCCAATCTCATTCAATTTGATGTAACATGAAAACATCTCTCAAGTTGTGGGTGAACTATGGGAGAGATGAGTCTCTAGATTGAAGGGCTAGCTCCCTTGCACCACACCTAAAACTAACCACTAATCTAATTACTTTGAAGGAAAAGGGATAAAATAATATTAACATTATCCTAATAGATATTATGCACCAAAATTGATTCCATAGGACTACTTGAACTTGCACTATAAAATGGCAATTTACAAAATTGATCTCAACACCCAAGGTTATTTTAACAATAGTGTTTCAACATGAAGGTAAAATGCCATGTATTTCTCAAGGTAGATGAATATAAGGTCTAATTATAGAAACTAGTACCCTTATTTACACTTGAATACATAAAAAAAAAATAACTAAATTTCATATGACCTTTTATAAGGTAAATTACTTGTAGAAAATATGAGAGAGTGAGATGAGCATAAGGAGAGATAAATATCACTTGCCATTCAACCATGAACTAATTCACACACTTAAATAAGAAGTTAAGAAATTAAAACTAGATATAAATATTGTATTCAAAGGTAGAATCAGTACTCAAACTAGTAGGGCTTCTCCATACCAGATGTGGATATATTACAAGGCCAAAAGTAGTTGCTTATATAGAGAATTGGGAAAGAGAGAGAGGGGTGTAGGAGAAGGGGATTGACAAATGTCAATGTGAGAGTAAAAAATAATTATTTATGAACACTCTAAATATACTTTCAAATCCTAGTATATCTCCTCTAAATATGCTCTATCCTCTAAGTGGCATAGGAGTTAGAAACTCAGTTTCATACCTTGTACAACTCTTCAAAACTACCCTTCTTTGCATATGAGAAGTGACAAATGGAAAAATTTTCATTATTAATTTACAATGAAATAATCATATAAAACTTATTTAACACCTATCATACTTTTTAAACTCCTCTAATTTGTCATTCTAATAGTAATCATCATTAATACACATAGTTGTCTTGAAATTCTTCATTTCTCATGCCTAGCTTTGTCCAAGTGGCTAAAAATTAGAGATAATCTTCTCCAAGTCACTCTATCTCCATGTATGTCCTTCAAATATCTTATAATACCTATAAAAATCCATTTTTGTTCTTGGAACAACTCCCAAGACTCCATTTTACTCCTCAAACTCTCATTAGGCCTATTTTCCTTGTAGCCTTAAAATCATGTAAACCTCCTTGTATAAGGAAGTTTAAAAATTTTAATTTCAAAATAAGGATGTATTTGAGGACCCAGTATTGCTCTACATCTCCATGCCAAGTTTTAGGTCCTAAAAGTGAGTGGAAGTGCCTTTTTATAACTTTCTCTTTCCTCAATTATGCTTCTTTACCTAGAACCCTATTTTTCCACTCCATATCTCTTCCACATGTGTGAAACCACATAAAATCATGTAATTAAATTTTCATATCCTGTCACCAACCTACATGTCAAATTTGAGGCCTTGAGACCCTATAGAAATGTGAGAACCATGAAATGGCCTTGAAACCTAGTTTTATTTAAGTTGGTTTAGGATTGCCATGGAAAATTATATTTGTTGGATCATTTATAGGATGTAATATGTAGATATTTTGGATTTATTAGATAAAATACATCTTAGGTGACATCCTCCAGTAGTTTGGAAGTTTTCCTTTGCTTAAAACCCTTGTAAACCACCAAAACTATTCAAAACAATGTATTTATTATAGTCCATACAATTACAAGTACAAAAAAATACACTTGGATAACCTAATTGGAGTCCTCAAAAATATACATGAGGTTATAGAGTCAAACCATGTTATTACTTGTGATTTATAAGTCCATTTCTCACATCATGTCTCTATTAGAGTTTTAGGAGGGTTTAAAATGGCATAGGTTATTAACGATAGTTCATAAACCTTAGGTCATTAATCCCTAAACCAATGCCACAATTTTCAAGTGTACTAGCCTCCTCAACTATTCCTAGGTTATTAGGTCCCCATGCATCCTTACCATCTAGTTATGAGTGTGAGAAGTTGACATTTGGGTTACAAGCAAGCCCTTAGAGAGGGGTCTGATCTCTTAGCCTTTGTTGATGTAGGTAATGGGTCTAATCCACTAAATAGAACCATAATATTGAAGTGTGAGGACTTAGTTACCTTATCTTAAATCTACCTATCTCAATTTATATGGTCATTGCCTCACCAAGAAAGATAGGATTTTTCTTGGATGATAGTTATGAATTAAGAGAGCTTCAGGTGGTCTTGAGACCAAATTAGAACTTTTCCTATTTTTGATTTTCTTTTGAATGCCTATCAAGGGTCTGTACTAATATATTTCAACTTAAAATATCCTCAGGCATTTATTCTACCATACTAAACCTCCTTTATCATGACTGTACTTATGGTTTGCCTGTGTATAAATTCGGTCCCATAGGCCTAGACAAGGTTGATCATCATTCCATGCTTTCTTATTGAGTTTTAAGGTTTAAATGAGTTTCTAATGTCACCATGGAACCACTAAAAAATTATTCTCTCTCCCTCAGACCTTTCATAGACCCTTACCTCTCTCTAAATAATCAAAAAATCTCATAAATGTAAGCAGACCTATAGATGGTCTTGAACTATGTATGTAGGGGTTTGAAGCTCTATTTAATCTTGTTTAGTACCTTCTTTAGGTCTCACTATCTTAAAATTGTTTTATTCACCTGACCATTCTCTTGAATTAGACCCCAATATTCATATGTATTCTACCCTTTCTTAGGCTTGAAACTATCCTATCTTGCTTAAACTATCACATAGGTAATCCTTAGGATAATCTGAGTGTATTCAAGGGTTTTAGGATTTTAATATTAGAAATTTGACATCTCAATGAATTTTTTGTACTTTTTATAATCTATCACCTTTATTTGGCACTCTCAAGACACTATGACTTCAAAACCTATAGTACCTTTCTTATTCCTTTCTAAGCCTGACTGTAGGTGTCAATTCCCAAGGTCTTGACTATGTCTTAGGTGTTTAGAACCTTATTTCAAGTCATTTGTCATAAAAAACACCCTATTGAGGATTCCCAAATCTTCAATAACCCTATACAACTTTTTCAAGCCATGACATCTTCACTATATACACCTATTAACTTATACCTTCTAAGGCATGGTTGTAAGTGATTATTAGAGAGAGTTTGATCATCAGGCCTAGAAGTTGATCTTCTCAACTACACCATGGCACCTTGAAGGTAGTAAAATATTAATATATATTAATTATCATTATCTCACAAATTATTTTTGTTACTTCATGACATTTTCAACCTTTTGCTTTCTTGTTTTCGTACATAGACTTGTGTATATGCATTAAGGCTTGTGAACTCAGTGCTTTTGACCATATCCTGACTTGAAAATGATTTAGGTGTTTTAAATGGTTTGTGTCCTCCCCCTTATTTTTGCATTAAAATCATGCTTCATACCTTGAATTTGTTCTTTTTTGGAGGATAATTAATTTTCAGTCCAAAAGAGAACCTACAAGTTTGTCAGCTATAGGTCTCTGTTTTGATTGCATAAGCTATTAGGGGGTTAAATTATTGAATCTTAATGTGTGGATATTTATCAATTCATTCCATATATATTATCACCCTCTCCATAATATTATTCCTTATGACTAATCATATGTCATCTTCAAATTATCTAGTTGGTCTGTATAGTCCTGTGGATAATCAATTCATGTGTAAGGTATGTGTGTATGAGAGTTGGAGCTTAGAACAAAGTTCATGTATTTTTATGATTCCATAAAGTTTTTCAAGTTTATATGAGTTCTTATGAGTCTAATACAAATTTATTAATTTCTTTAACATACTTCATATAAAATGTCGGTCCCATGGATGTCCACCTATAGGTCTGTAGACCTGTGGGTGGCTAAAACAGACTTCAACATTGTTTGAGAGTAGAATTTGACCTCACCTCTCAACACCTTGAAATTTTTAACTTATCCATAATATTATGTCATGATACATTGGTTTATTATTTCCACTTGGGCCAACATTAATGTTCAAACCTGTACAAGACCATTTATGCATAGAGCATGCTTTTCAAAGAGCAAGACATGGTGCCTCTTGATGGACTATTTGCAAAGAGATACTTATAAAGAGATAAAACATGAAACCTATGAGAGTAATGATATTTTACATGAATTATGAATCACTTGATAACCATTGAGAGTGAAAACAATTTAAATAAAACAAAATAGACTCGCATTAGGATGATATGCCCACACACTTAAAACAATTTTACTCTTGTTGAAGACACTTCATGGAGTTAAATTGGATTATGAAACTAAAATTTAAAATATATATTTTAACCATGAAAAATCCCTCAAAACTATTTTTATCCATCTAATTTTGAAGTAGAGAAAAAGGAGCAAAATCAGACCCTACTTGGATTGACAAGGCATAGTGTCATGCTATCACTCTTAGTGATTGTTCATAAAGGAGGGGACATGAATATGAAAATAAATTATATTAATTTCAATATTATATGTACCATGAGCAATGGTCAAATTTTCATCTCCCAACTCTCTCTCTCTCTCTCTCTCTCTCTCTCTCTCTCTCTCTCTCTCTCTCTCTCTCTCTCTCTCTCTCTCTCTCTCTCTCTCTCTCTCTCTCTCTCTCTCTCTCTCTCTCTCTCTCTCTCTCTCTCTCGATTGTATCATGCATCTAATTTTTTCCCTTTCTGAGTTAGTGAAGGTAGTGATGGAAGAGAGATAATGTCTGAAGCATCTGTTTAACCTAAAATTTGATACAAAGATGTAATATGACCTTTGAAATCCTAAGGGACACTCTAAAACCATTTTCACCTTCAAGTAGATCTTCTAAGGCCATTCAAGTGCCCAAAAGTTCCTATAAAGGGGTAGTTTACTTAGTTTAGGCATTAAACTACATATTTTGTTATTCTTTAACCCTATCTAAATATTATATGACATCAAGTATGTTGGGTAACTTATTTAAATGTTGTAGTTTTAAGGTTTTATTTATAACTACTCAAAAATAAACCAAAATCTGACCAAAATGACATTTTAGCACATAAGAACATAATAAAAGGATAACTAACACATGATAATATGACCTTCAAGACACATTAATAACCCTTTACAATTAACATAAACCATATAAAAAATTTATCACATTTTACAACACTAATACCTTATTAATTACCCCTAAGACTAGACAAGTACACATGAGACCAAACATTAGACAAGATTAGAAAACTACTAATGTTACCATATGGAGATAATTTAGGAACATTTAAGACCATATAAAGACCAAATATAATTTTTGATAATCCCTTTAAAAGTTTCAATCTAGAGGGATTGACCATTTTTAACTTGGGGTAAAAACATTGGTCAACACATATCTATAACAACCATTCGAGCAGGAGATAAAAGACTTTGACTTCAAACTTAGATAAATCCTCACTAAACATGGTCATTAAATTTCTTACCATAGTGAAATGTTCACCTCACTATTAATAAACTACCCATCATATGATCATGAGATTTATGTTATTGTTCAAGCATGTAAGCATTATAATCATTATATCTTGGTCAAGGATAATTTGATCCACACATATCACAATCTGATTTAGTTCTTATAGACTCAAAATAAGATACAATAAGAGTGACATCAATACTGGTTTTATTATATTTAGTATTTCCATTTGAACATATAACATAAGAAGGGAAGTGCCAATCCTTTCACAATTTTTGGCTAAGCCATCTAGCAATTCAAAATATCATTTTTGAACTTGATTCATTTAGAAATGAATTCAAAACTTGGTCATAATTTTATCCATATTATATTTATTTTTTAGATATTTATCAAATATTACTTTGTGGTAATTTAGTTCTAGATTTCTACTCATAGTATGGACTTCTATATCACCTTTGGCACTTGTGCATTTCAAATGAGGAAGAGAGATAAAAAAATAATGTAGGAGGCTCATTTTATCTAGGTATTAGGACATTTTGGAGTTGAAAAAACTCTTTTAGTGTTGAAGAAGAAATTATTCTAACCATAATTCCAATCTAATACATCCAAATATATCAACTCTCGTACTACATATGTAATTTCCAAATTGGTCAACAAGAAGAAAGGTTTGTACACACTTATATCAATTCTAATGTGTCCATGATAATCCTTATTTAATGTATATTTTTAGGCTACCCTACTATAAATAATGCTAATGATCATATTTAAGTTGTATTTAATATATTATCAAATATGGCAATTATAATGCTTTATAAGAAAGAAATTTAGCTCTAAAAATAAATCAATTATACTTTCAACATGTCTTGATCCAATTAAGAATTAAGGAATCTATCCTATATTATATATATACAAGTTTCTTAATCAATTCATAGAAAGTGATTCGGCTTATGCTAGACATAAAGTTGAACAAATCAATACTAATGAGAAGATGGAAGTGTTAAATAAAAATATAGTGCACCTTATGTGAGTGTATAATTTTAATAAAAACACTGGGGAAAATATCCTACCTTTCATTCAACACACCTAAAATAGATCTCTTCATAGCTATACCACACATATCCCTTATAAGGTCTACTTGGGTTTCCAACCTTTGGTACTCATAAACATAGTTTATCTTATTTTTTTATTAGTAGTAATAACTTATTTAGATCAAAAGGATGTTTATGAATCTATTCAATTCATTTATAACACTAAAATCATTTAAAAATAAGTTCAAACCATTATGCAACATGTTAATTCTAAATAAAATTGGTTTCATGACAAGCATCAAATACCACACACCTTCCAGGTTGGGGATTGAGTTTGGATACACCTCAAGAAATAAATATTGATATGGCCTTACCAAAAGCTTCATATAATTCAATATGTTCCCTATACCATCACCAAGAAAGTAGGAGATAATTATTTCTTTCTTAATATTCCATCTTACCTTGGGTAGAATTGAGTCTTCAACACATGACTCTTATGCCATTAATTTCCACCCTTGTTAGATATTTTAAATACTACATGGACTCATCGATAAATAAAGATCAATCTATATTGTATCATCCTAGTAGAATCAGATGAAGTCATTGACACTTAGGTAAAATGGACACATCGATAAGAGAACCATATCTTCTAGATTATCAAAGGAGGTCAAGTGCCTTCTCATGGAAAATATTTTACAAAACTATAGGTTGACAATTTTTTCACATATTTTATCACAACTGCATGGAATCAGAGACATTATTATTCTATTAGGGCTGACTAATATAATATGATAGGGGTTTATACATCATACAATAGTTCAATTTTATTGTATATTTATCCTTACACTAATTTAAATAGCATCAACATTTGTTCATCCACTTATGTGCCAATTTGTAAAATCGAATTCTTTTTATGCATTACCATAATTCACATAAAATGTCAATTATATAAAACTCAACTTGTAATTAATGGTAGTTAGTGACACCACTATGCCATTCTATTATAAAGCAGTTGCTACCATCTTGTTATAACAGTTCATTTGACACTTCATATTCCTCCATTGTATAATAATGCACACTTATGTTATTTTTAATAGATAGATAGATACATGAATGATGGTAAGAAGTACATAAAAACCAAAAATCTAATCTCTAAAACATTGTATAAAACTTATCATAATAAAATATTGATATTAAGTTATACTTTAGTTGTCATCTATTTATTTTATTTCCTTGTTTGAATGCATTGTAATTTTATATTTTATGTCATCCATAAATTCATGTATGTTCATAACCCTCTTGAATACATGTAAGGTTTCTAAAGGGTATCATCCTAGGCCCCAGATCAAATTACCTCATTTTTGGATTTCATAAATAATTTCAAGACTAAAAGCCTCTAATTGGAGATTCATGATTAAAAAATTTGGATATTTTATGTTAGTCATGTGAGATAACTAATTATTTTATTATCATATACATAATGCATGTTTATAATGATTTTTAAAGGTAATATGCATTATAATATTAGCTAGAAAGGTACATGAAGAGTTCCCGAAGTCAAATTCCAAACACTTTGGGAGTACCTATTTTTTTGATGTAGACCTAATGCTATAGATTTTCATAAGAATATGTTGTGGTGTTGCACATTTTACTAAAACCCATATAGGGGACAATTATTATAAAACTTTCACATCAATTGAGTTTAACTTGTAATGGCTACAAATGTAGCCTATTTTTGGACTTTTCATCGACTCAATTAATTTATTTAATTATTTATATACCTCATATTGTTAAGTTTATATATACATATATACCATTAGGATATGCAAAAGTATTAATTTGGAGTAGGGTTTCGTAGTGAAAGTTTAATTCTTATGTTCATGATTTATTGTTCCATTGTTCTCTTAGTTCATGTTTTTTATTAGGTATTATGAATTATTTGAGAAGAGTTGAAATAAGTAGTAAAGTATTCTATAAATGTTTGAATTTTTTTGAATCATATCATGTATATGAAGGCCTCTTTATGTCAATAAACTTGCACTTAAGAAATACATAGTTATAATAGGAGGGATAAACACATCACCCTATTGGAGTTTCCTCATATTGAGATTTTTTAAGATAAATTTTTATGTTTTGTGTTTTGTGTGTTCTTACTATTTACATTTTATTTTATTACATTTCGTTACAATGATTTATATCTTTATTTTTACAAGTAAAAGTAAGGTTGATAATAATAAATAAACAATGTACATGTCATTAATTTAATATGATTCCTATTCATGAATTGTGTGTGGACTATCCATCGAATTACCAATGAAATTTTAAATAAATTTATCAATAAATACACAAGGATTCTAATTCACTTATACATCATGAAATAAAATATATATGAATCATTATTCATAGTTAATCTAATGACTCATTAAAAGCATTTTCTAGAATCAAGCATTCATTAGAGTATTCATTCAAGATTCAAGTTCATAATATATACACACTACATGAAATTAGTTTCCCATTTTGATATTAAATTTATTTTTAAGGGGAATGAAAAATATAAATATAATTATATTATTCTATAGTTTAACGTTAACCCCCAATTTTTTCTTTACAATTTTGAAGCATCAATTTTTAGTTAATGTAAGAATAAACATTATTGCTTTATATGGGATCAATGGGAGTGAAGAATAATCCTAACGACATTTTTTTATCTATGTTTATTTTAGACCACATTATTAATACAAAACTTATTACATAATATGTTATCCATAAAAATATCCTTGAATTTGAAAAGGTTTAATAAAAATTATGATAAAACCTAGATTTATAGCCTTTAGAAATATTATATGTCTATTTTTAGCTTGACATTTTAGATTAACATCTATGATCTATCATCAAGAGAAATATAAATTATGTTGTAACAAACCCATTCTCCCTCAAATATAGAATGAGATAAAGGGTCACAAGAGGCATTAAATAAAAAATTAATTGTTATATTCTATTAGGGATTGTAAAACTAAATTAAGGTAAAACATATTGGTTAACCCATACATATATCAAACCATCATTCCAAAGTTTCATATTTTTTGTCCTATGGTTTGAGATTTGACTTCTGATTTTCATACCAAAAAAATATTTTCACATTCAACCTTATCCTTACATTTAGTTTTCCTCTATTAGGGTTATTACATGATTGACTAAAATTTGGATCAAAATGTCTCTATTTTTCAAACACTCCAATATTTTTACTATTCATATTTCATGGATGAAAACCCTATTTTTATTTAGTAAAATACTATATGAAATTTCCATAAGTTATAGTTTCATTTTTTTTAGTAAAATTATCCCACATGACAAGAAATGTACCTATTTTTAAATAAATTTATGGGTTTCATTTATCTAATTATATTTTTATAAAAATATATTTAGATTTTAAAAATTCCTAATAGTTTTATTCAATTATTTCATTCCTTAATTAATCCTTATTGAGTCATGGGTCGATGCACAAAGTTGTGTGACAAAAAGCATGGCAATCCCCCAACTCAGGATTCTACCTAAACCTCAAGGGCATACACCCTTTCCAAAGGGTGTTCTCCCTTTAAAAAGGGCATATTACCTTTACAAAAGGTGTACACAATTTATAATGAAAAGGGTGTATGCTCTTTGTAAAGGGCATTCACCCTTCGTAAAGGATGTACACCCTTCTCCTCTTTTTATTTTTTTCCATCTCAAGTAGAAATTAGAAACCGAGATCTTAATGATTTTTTTTCACAAGTTCATTATTTTCTAATTTTTCATATTGATGCACGTGCTTTGGATTTTCATTCTACAAATTAGGTATGTTATTTTTACATTTTAATTTTTTCATTTCTATTTCTATTTATTTATTCAATTAGGGTTTTTAATTTAGGTTTGAATTGTATTTCTTACATTGCCTAAAAAAACTTATATTTTTATTTAAATTTAGATACACAAGTTCAATGGATCTATTTCATGAAGAAAATATTAAACAAAACCCCAAAGAGTTTGATTTTTCACAAGAATAAGTTGAATTATATGAGCAATACAATACCAAATATCACTCATTACAAATAATCATCAATGGTTTGCATCACTCTTCAGCTGGTAGTGCACAAATTTTACTTGACAATATATTAAATTCTATTTTTAATGAAGTGGAAAATGTGACTTCATAACTAGATGTAATCTTGCATCAAAGAGAGGCTATGAAACAATTTTATTCTGGCAAATTGTCATTTGAAGATGTCAAGAAAAAATAACAAAAAAAGTTATGTGTGATTTATTTATTAAGCTTGGAACCAACAAACCTCCACCAATGAATTACAAACACATTAGTATTGATTAGTGTGTTCATGAGGAGATTAAAAATAACTTTTGGAATAGTTGGTGGATGGTGTTTCAGTAGCTTCCATGCAACACTAATGAGGTTCCATTATATTTTTTGAGAAAATTATATTATGAGTTTGTGTTTCAATAAATTCTAAATTATTTTGACATGAAGGCAACCTAAGGTATGGGAGATGAGTCTTCATCTGATAGACTTGGTGCTAGGTGAGGCCAAAACTATCATAACCAAGGTTAGAGAAATAGAAGAAGAATATCACATGCCTCTATTCCTAAAAAAAATCATCATAAAATATTGGACACCCTTAAGGAATTTAATAATTTAACATAAGTTATGATTAAACATGGTATGCATACTTTGAAGACATCTACTCAGCCTATAGGTGGTACTAGTGGTAGTGGTGGTGTTGGTGGTAGTGGTGGTAGTAGTTTTATTAATGTTGTTATAGGTATTAGTGTCCATCCTTCTACTCATGTTATAGTTCCTATGCATCATTACACATCATGTGGGATGAATTATATGAGACCTCCTATTTAGGTGTGACATAAACATAGTACATTTATAGAAACTAGAATGCTAGAGCATACGCCATCTATATATGCTTTAGTAGTGCATAACACTAACATGTCAGATATTAGCATGCCAAAACATATGCCACATGTAGATGATTTAGTAGCACATGACACTAGCATTCCAGATGTTATGTGAGATGTAATAAATTCAATGATTCCCATAAGGATACACTAGGTTCCTATTGTAGAGGATTTATTGACTTCACCATCTATATTTAATACACAAGTTTAATTTTAATTATAGTTTATTTATGTCTGTAAAAGAAAATTAAGTTTATTTTCTAGTATGTGTTTACTTAATTGACTAATTTATTTGATTGAAATTATTATTTATTATTTGTATAGATGATTGGTGATATTTTGGGTACCTCATCAGGCTTTGACTCTATTATAGAGGCTAAAATTGACACTAGTGTACCTTATATACAGGTTTTTAAATTTTTTAAATTACATATTTATTCGTGTACATGTTTATTATCCTTTGGATAAAAAATTATATTTTAATATATATTATAGTCATATCTTTTTATCATGTTCATTGGATTCACATATTATTCATTTATTGGTTTTAAAGATGATAAGGGATGTTATGGGCACCCCTCATGGATGAGAAGAAGGTTTAGGTGATGTTGCTACTACATCAGAGAATCCACTATCTTTATATTAGGTCATGATTTAGGGACTAAGATTGGTGAGAACACATAGTTTAGTTGTTTTTTTCTTTAAGCAATGATATTTTATGTCATATTTAAATTATTGTATGCACATCTATATCTAATTATATATGTATGATCCATTGGATTCCCCATCATGGGTGTATATGCAGTCTTGTATCCCTAGATAACTATTTAGATGGAATACAGTGAGTGTAGAATGATTTTACAAAATTTTACATTCTTGAAAAATTTATCAAATTTTAAACATACAATTTTATTGCATTAATTTTTATATGTTATATGTTGTAAAGACACAAAAAAAATTATCAATTGTCAATGAAGTAATGGATGACTCACATGTTGAGAGGAGAGTATCTATTCCTATTGAGGCATCCAACACCCTTAACTCTATGGCTATGGTAATAAAGTACAATTTATCTGGTGGCAATGAGGAGTGGGAGAGCTAGTTATTGTTTTGGGGGTCTAGTTTTAGTCACAATATTTTTTATATGGCGATATGGCACACATTGTATGCCTATATGGTTCATTTTGTCTATGTAAATAGTTGTAGGTGCAATATATTTTGTATGCCAATATGGCTCACCTTGTATGTCTATATGGTGCATTTTATCTATGTATATGTTATGGTCTAGATTTTCTCTTGATATATGTTATATCATTTATGTTAATTTATGACATAAAACTTTGAATGTATCATATATATACTATTTGATAATATGATTCCTTTACCTATGCATATTTTCTATTTTGATCATTTAATGTTTACATATATTATTAGTTAATGATCATTATTTCTTTGTATGGGGTTAAAAAAATTCACATTATTCTCTAAGTTAGGTGATTTGAATCATTATGTATATTTTACATTTACATGTGATATTTGCTATTTATTTGTTTCATTTACATTTAATTACATATCAATTTGAAATTTTAATGTTTAAGTGGACTTGGGATCAATTTCATGGACATATAAGTATTATAAATTGTACTTGATAATAAATGTTAGGAGTTCTAATGATGGACTTGTGTATGTCTTTAGCTCCTATTTGTCCATATAAAAATTAAAGATAAGTATATGTGTCCATATAGTCACTATGGCCTACTTATACATGGGTTAATATTGACATTGATATCCCTCCCTAGACTATCCACAAAATTACAATCTTGGCAAGGCAAGAATATAGACACAAATGAAGAGACTTAAGCAACTTTGACATTCCTTGACTAGTAAATAAAAATTGAGGTTATATTCTTATGGTCCTTAAATACATATTCAATCTTTATCTCAATATGGGAAACCAATCCATCTATTGGTTTTATATATTTGAACTCAAAAGACTCAAAGCTCTCTACAAGCTAATTAAGCCTAAATTTCTCAAAAGGATCAAAAGATGAAATATTTGAAACCATGGGTATAAATTAATATAAAATAATTTATCACAATATTTTATAGGTGACTCAAATTTTACAAAACCTTATAAGGTCTACTATAAATATTTATATCAAAAACCTCTCATAGACATACTAGTCTTAATGTTGCTCTAACATGCCAAAACCCACTCTGTATTGAATTGGCACTTCAAGACACCTTAGACATATGTATTTAGGTGTTTTATGAATTATAAATGCTCAGATAAAAGGTTTGGATTTCAAATTTTAATATTTTACCCAAAAACTCATAAAATCATGTTTTGTCCATTAGGCCTAATTACCTTCTAGTAGGTCAAAACTAGAGATATAGTTTTCTTACAACAAATGATCCTTTTATGAAGTCTATACAGATGAATTAATGTTGTTTCAACCTTAATTTATATTTTATAGACTTAATTTTGAAGTTTCTAAACCAATATCTCTCCTCATTGTCAAAGAAACACAAAAAATAGGTTATCTCTTACACATATACTTGATTGGTATGATGTATGGACACCTCCAAATGATTCAAACCACTTGAATATATTATTAAACCTTATTGGAAATATTTTCATAAATTTTGGAAATTTTATAAGGGTTGAAAATGGTTTTATGACTATTTTGTAAACTTAACCCTAAAATTAGGGTTTTGTAGAGTTTAGAGAACCCGAGAGGAATTTAATGATTTTTCATAGCCTATTTAGGCTCTTCCAATGAACTAGAGATTGGATAATAATCTATAATACTTATAATATCTTTCCAAACCTTTGTATTTACCTCATGTAAAATCTAATACATTTTTTGAGAGCTCTATGTTTAACTATTAATGAGAAAAATAAGGTTTTTAAGCATTTTGATACTCCAATGAAAAGAATGAACATCCAAACACATTACAACACTTGGAATTAAAATAATAAGACCTATAATACATCACAAGATATAAATTCCATCTCAAACAAGTTTATACACATGATCTAACTTGTCAACCAAATCGATAAACCATATACGTGGACACATATAGATCAACATTTTTAGGCTAGAATAACCTTTGTATGGTTTCAGTCAGGCCCCAGGAGTGAAAGTTGCTATTGGTTGGGGCATCCATTAAGAGAATTCACTCATCCCTGAGTGTGTAAAATGAGTGAACTTTGGTCACATGTTGCATGAGAACCATGAGGGATAGAGATGAACCATCAGCTCTAACATGTATAGGGATGAGTCCTATAAGAAAGCTCAGAAGGATTTTATCTAAATTAAGATGGATGAGATGAAGTAAAAAGGTTTTTCTTATGGCCAAATCTCTCAAAATGGACTAAAATTGGTCAATGGGGGCTGTATAATCTGACTTGTCATCCCAATCAATGAACCGTCTATGCAGACACATTTATATGGGTGTTTTTAGGCTAGAATAACCTTTTTAAGATCTCAATCAGACCCCAAGAGTGAAAATTACAACTGGTCAAAGGCATCCCTTAAGAGAATTCAATGGTCCCTGAGTATACAAAATGAATAAACATTGGTCATGTAATGCATAAGAATAGTGAGGGAGAGAGATTAGTCATCAAGTCCTACACATGAACAAATGTGTCCTCTAAGAAATATTGAGAGGATTTATCTAACTCAATATGGATGAGATGAAATAATGAGGTTTCTCTCATCACCAAATCTATCAAAATGGGCCAAAAGTTGGTAAATGGGGGCTGTATAATCTGACTCATCATCCAAATAAATGAACCATCTATGTGGACACATCTAGATGGCTGTTTTTAGGATAGAAAGACCTTTTTTAGTCTCGATTAGGCCCCAAGAGCAAAATTCATAGTTGGTTTAAGGTATCCCTTAAGATAATTCAATGGTCGCTAAGTGTGAAAAATGAGTGAACTTTAGCCACACATTACATAATAAATATGAGGGATAGAGATTAGCCGTAAGCTCTTACACATGAAAAAATTAGTCCTTTAATAAATCTTGGGAGGATTTTAGCTAACTCAATATGGACGAGATGCAGTAATGAGGTTTTTCTCATGGCCAAATCTCTCAAAAATGGGCAAAAAGTTGGTTAGCGAGGGTGTATATTCTAACTTATCAACCCAATTGATGAACCATCTATGTAGACACATCCATATAGGAATATTTTAGGGTAGGAAAACCTTTGTTTGATCTTGTTCAGGTCTTAGGAGTGAAATTTTTAGTTGCTCAGAGACATCCCTTAAGAGAATTCAGTGGTCTCTGAGTGTGAAAAATGAGCAAACTTCAGTCACACATTGCAAGATAACTATGAGGGTTAGAGAAAAACCATCAGCTCCTACACATGAAAGGATGATTCTTATAAGAAATATTAGGATTATTTTGTATAACTCAAGATGGATTAGATGCAGCAATGAGGTTTCTCTCATGGCCAAATCTCTTAGAACGGACTAAAATTTGGTTAGTGGGGGTTGTATATTCTAAATCATCAGCCCAATCAATGAAATATCTACATGGACATGTATAGATGGGAATTTTTAGACTAAAATGACCTTTTTCTAGTCTTAATTAGGCCCCAAAAGCAAAATTTATAATTGGTTAGAGGCATCCCTTAAGATAATTCACTTGTCCCTTAAGAACCATGAAGGTTAGAGATGAATGGTTAGCTCCTACACATGCATGGATGAGTCCTCTAAGAAATAATGGGAGGATTTTATCTAACTCAAGATGGATGAGATGTAGAATGAGGTTTCTCTCATGGCCAAATCTCTTAGAATGGGCCAAAAGTTGGTCAATGGGGTTGTATATTTTGATTTATCATCCTAATCAATGAACCATCTACATAGACACATCTGAATGCAAATTTTTAGGCTAGAACACTTTTTTTTCAATCTTTATTAGGTCTCAAGAGTGAAAGTTGAAGTTGGTTAGAGGCATCCCTTAAGAGAATTTAGTGGTCCTTGATTGTACAAAAATAACAAACTTTGGTTGCATGTTGCATGAGAAATATGAGGGTTAGAGATGAATCATCAGTGCCTAAACATGCAAGGATGAGTCCTCTAAGATATCCCAGGAATATTTTATCTAAATCAATATGGATAAGATGTGATAACATGGTTTCTTTTGCAGCCAAATCTCTCATAACAAGCCACAAGTTAGTTAGTAGGGGCCGTATATTTTGAATCATCATCCCAATTCATAAACCATCTGTGTGGACACATTTAAATGACAATTTTTATGTGATAATGACATTTTTGTATTGATCAAGCCCTGAGAGTGAAATTTTTAATTGGTTAGAGGCATCCTTTAAGAGAATTCAATGGTTCCTAAGTCTGTAAAAAGAGTGAACTTCAATCACATGTTACATGATAAATATGGTGTCTATAGATGAAAAATAAACTCCTAAACATGCAAGGATAAGTCTTATAAGATATCTTGGAAGGATTTTATATAACTTGATATAGACTATATGTGGCAATGAGCTTTATCTCATGACCAAATTTCTTAGAATGGGTTAAAAGTTATTTAGTGAGGGTCGTATATTCTGACTCATCAACCCAATAGATAAAACATATATGTGGAAATGTTAGAATAGTAATTTTAAATATATAATAACCTTTATCTAGTCTCAGTCAGGCCTTAGGAGTGAAATTTGTATTTGATTGGAGGAATCGCTTAAGATAATTCATTGGTCCTCGAATGTGCAAAAAGAGCAAACTTTAGTCGTATATTGCATGAGAAATGTAGGGGATAGAGATGAACTGTCATCTCCAAACATGCAAGGAAGAGTCCTCTAAGATATCTTAGGAGGATTTTATCTAACTCAAGATGGATGGAATGTGGCAACAAGGTTTCACTTGTAGCCAAATCTCTTGGAATTGTCCAAAAGTTAATCAATGGGGGCTGTATAATTTGAATAATCAACCCAATCAACAAACTATCTATGTAAACACATATGGATGTGAATTTTTAGGCTATAAAGACCTTTGCTCAGTCTTGTTTGGGCCCCAGGAGTGGAATTTGTAGTTGATCAAAGGAATCCCTTAAGAGAATTCATTGGTCCTAGAGTGTGCAAAAAGAGCAAACTTTGGTCATGTGTTGCATGAGAACCGTGGGGGATAGAGACAAACCATTAGCTCATAAATGTGTAGGGATGAGTCCTATGTGAAATCCCAAGATTATTTTATCTAACAAAATATGGATGAGATGTGGCAATGAGGTTTTTCTCATGGCCAAATCTCTTAGAATGGGCTAAAAGTTGGTCAGTGAGGGTCGTATATTCTAACTCAACAACCCAATTGACAAAGCATCTATGCAGACACATTGGGATAAACATTTTTAATATGTAATAATATTTATCTAGTCTTGATCAGGCCCTAAGAGTGAAAGTTACAGTTGATTGGAGGCATCCCTTAATAGAATTCATTAGTCCCTGAGTGTGCAAAAAGAGCAAACTTTAGTCATGCATTGCATGAGGACCGTGGGGGTTAGAGATAAACTATCATATCCTACACATGTAAGGATGAGTCCTATAAGAAATTCCATGAGTATTTTATCTAAATAAAGATAGATGAGATGTGATAATGAGTTTTATTTGATGTCCAAATCTCTTATAATGGGCTAAAATTTGGTTAGCAGGGGACGTATATTTTGAATCGTCAACCCAAATGATGAATTGTCTATGTGGACACATATGGATGCATGTTTTTAGGATAGAAAAACCTTTTTCTATTCTTAGTCAGGCCTTGAGAGTGAAATTTTTAGTTAATGGTAGGCATCCCCTAAGATAATTCACTAGTCCCTGAGTGTGTAAAAGCAGTGAACTTTGGTCATGCATTACGTGAAAACCGTGGGAGATAGAGATGAACTATCAACTCCTACACATGAAAGGATGAGTCCTATAATAAATATTAGGATTATTTTATCTAAATCAAGATGGATGAGACATAGAAATGAGGTTTTCCTCATAGACAAATCTCTCAGAATGGGCCAAAAGTTGGTCAGTGAGGGCCACATATTCTTACTCATCATCCCAATCGACGAATCATCTATGCGAACACATTGAGATAGGTATTTTTAGTCTAGAACAACCTTTTTTCAGTCTTGATCAAGCCAAAAGAGTGAAATTTTTATTTTATCAAAGGCATCCTTTAAGATAATTCACTAGTCCTTGAATGTGTAAAAGGAGAAAACTTTTATCATTTATTGCATGAGAACCATGGGGGCTAGAGACAAACCGTATTATCGTACACATGTAGGGATGAGTCTTATAATAAATCCTAATAGTATTTTATCTAATCTAAGATAGATGATATGTAATAATGAGGTTTATCTCATGTATAAATCTCTAACAACATGCTAAAAGTTGGTTAATGAGGGTTGTATATTCTGATTCGTGACTCGTCAACCCAATCAACAAACCATCTATATGGACACATTAGGATAGGCACGTTTAGGCTAAAAAAAACATTATATAATCTTATTTAGGCCCTAATATATGAATTTGTATCTGATCTAAGGCATCCCTTAAGATAATTTAGTGGTCCCCAAATGTGCAAAAAGAGCAAACTTCCATCATGCATTACAGGAGAAATGTGTGGGATAGAAATGAACCGTCATCTCTAACACATGTAGGGATGAGTCATATAATAAATTATGAGAGGATTTTATCTAACTCATGATGAATGATATGTGGTAATGAGGTTTTCATTATAGCCAAATCTCTTGAATATGTCAAAAGTTGGTCAGTGAAGGACGTATATTCTAACTCATCAACGCAATCAATGAATTGTCTATGCAAACACATAGAGATAGGCATTTTTAGGATATAAAAACCATTTTATAGTCTTAATGGGCCCCTAAAAATGAATTTTTAAGTTGATTTAATACATCCCTTAAGAGAATCCACTCATCCCTGAGTGTGAAAAAAAAGTGAACTTCTATCACACATTGTAGGAGAATTGTGAGGGCTAGAGATGAGCAATTAGCTCCTACATGTGCAGAGATGAGTCCTATAAGAGAGCCTATGAGTATTTTATATAACTTGAGATGGAAAAGACATGGTAATGAGGTTTTTATCATAATTAAATCTCTTATAACATGCCAAAATTTGGTCAGTGGGGGTCGTATATTTTGACTCATCAACCCAGTCAATGAATCATCTTTATGGACGTGTTAGGATAGAAATTTTTAGGTTACAATGATCATTATCTAGTCTTAGTTTGCCCTTAGTAATGAAGGTTTTATCTGATTAAAGGCATCCTTTAAGATAATATACTAATCTTTGAGTGTGTAAAAATAGTGAACTTTCATTGCACATTGTAGGAGAACCATGAGGGCTAGAGATGAACTGTTAGCTCTTACATGTGCACAAATAAGTCCTATAATAGAGCATAGATGTGTATATTTTCATGTTTTATTAAAAGTACAAATAGAGAGAAGGTGAAAAATGATTTTCTTAAGGTAGATGAAATTAATATAATTTTTTTTGGCTTCTCCTCATTTCAAGAAGATAATCTTCTCTACTCATGATGCCAACCACGTGAATGAGGAAGTTCACATGGTGCCACTAACCTACATTTAAATTGTTAGTAAAAATTTTAAATAGAAATAAACACATAATGATAAAATGAAATTAAAATACATTAAATCAAATAACTTTAGTATATTAATTTGAAACACTATTTAAATTTACTTATTCAGTCTACTATACCTTTAGGATCAGCTCTGTTTGCAAGTGTTTCAAGAATCACTTCATGGTTAAATTCACACATTTTTCATAAAGTTCTATTTTGATTCTTTCCATGATATATGATAATTAGATATTTGTATCGATAATTAGGTTTCAATAATAAAGCACCACTCTATGTGTTTCAAATTCCTCAAGTTACAATTTTTTTATTTTTTTATGATAGTACCTACAAAGCTAGGTTCTAGTAACCACTATGAATCTAGTGGGATAAATTTGATCTTATCCATCCATAACATTTATGGTTAATTCTTTTTCCTCTACACAACAACACAAGGAGTAGTATGTTCCCTCATCATTGTCCTCAGGTGTAATGACTATAAAAAAATGCCCTGTATTTAAAGTATAATCAAATTATAAGCATATCTAGGGAAAAATAAAAAATATCACTAATATTTAAGGTAGTATATTTAATTAAATAATAAATTGTACCTGGTTACATATGATCTAAGATGTGATCAAAGTCAAATGATGATGCCATTTTATGATCTATCAATTTTTGGAGTGAATGGATACTTTATATAGGTGATATGGGTCTATAATAATATTCATCAACCCATTATTTTGAATCACATCCATTCCAATTAAATTCTATACATGAGGACCAAAAACATGCCATATCCCTTGAATAAATAGTCCATGAGCTTGAATTTGAGCTTTGAATGGAGTGGAAAATGCTCAATATAGGTATTGTAATGCAATATTCATACATTAACTTATGTTTTTCCTTTGTTAACCAAAATAATATTTGTACATTAAAATTTTTATCTGATCCATGATGAAAATTTTCATTACACCAAGTTACAATACTTGCATCATCGATCAAATTAGCACCATCCCCGTGTTTTTCTTGCTTTCTTTTAAGGTCTCTTTTTACACATGTGCCAACACCATTACGTTCCTATTTTCCATGCCCATCCTTAAATAAGATCCAAAAATGTTGAACATCATTCTTCTTATGCATTATGCTTAACTAGTAAAACATTTAAGAATTCATAAACTGCCCTGCACAATTGTCTAGCCAAATGTAGTGTGTATCAAACATGATTTATCTTGCATTCATATTTATATAAAATATCCCCAAATAACCCTAGATTATTTTTAGAGAATGTGATATTCCATCACTCATATAAAAATATTACTCCCTCAAAATCTTTACATTTTCATCTATGTTATTAGGCACATGTTTGAATGTAATATGAACAAAAATTCTAACTTAAATTGAATTATAGTATTGGGATTGAACCTAATTTTAAAAATTTGGTATGCTTTGAATTGATTATATAACCATTTTGATTTATGTGTCTTAAATATTGGTAGATAATTTTTTTTTAATTCAAACATGAAATCACATACAAAAACATTGGTCATAATCAATTCACATCTTAATGACTATTTTCCATCTTTTAACACATACTTAACAAATTTTTACTTCTTATAACCAAATATTTGCTTTCCAAATTCATATGAAATATATTCATGTAAACAAAACATTAAATTTGATAAACCACCACAACTATTACATGTTCCATCCAAACATTGTTTGGCAAAAAAAACTTTTCCTCGGGTATTTGATAGAAAAGTCTTTAGATTAATTCTCTTCATGTCTTAGGTGGGGAAGAAACCATACATTATTTTCAAATATTTTCAGTATGTAAAGTACAACATATATAATGAAAAAAATCAAAATGCATAAAAAATTTAACATGTACCCTACAAAAACATGTGGTGCATGCTTGGTTGATTTTAACAAAGAAAGGCTTCCACATCTCAAATGACCTTTGGCTAATTATCAATTAAATGTTTCAATAAACTTTTTATAAAATTATGTTAGCATCATGTCTAAAAAATGTTTTGCATGTGGCTCACAAATTTTTGATCTTTTTATTCTTTTAACAACATATTTTAGATTAGATGATACCCTTGTGTTATCACACCAAAAAAATTCAATTGATTATTTTGTTCCTTTAATTAATACCTTATATTTTCATGGGAGTCTACCACTAAATGCCCAATAATCCATGAGTGAAAGGTCATCAAGCCTTGTTCTTCTTTTTATGGAATTTATTAGAGTTTTTATATTTAAATTCAAATATTTACTTGTTTCAATAATAATTTGAGCTTTAGATGTTGATTTAGTCACTATATACTCCATTATTACTCATCTTGCCACATTACTATCTTTATTTCAACTTTTATTACATATTGCCTTAAATGCATTAAATAGATTATTTACTATTATATTATTTCTTTCATTCATGTTTAATCTTCTTAACACCAGATTATGCATCATAGGGCAAATTTTTTTCATTTTCATTAATGAAACAAATAGTTGACATAATTCTATATGGATTTTATTCTCAAATGTATAGTTCCATACACATTGAGCATGATGTTGAATTGATATTTTTGAAATTTTACCATTCATAGGTTCTATTATTTTTAATGTATTTCAACCAAATACTTTGGTGTTCGTCCCATTATCCTTAGAGGTGTGGGTGTAGGAGCTATATTTTGTATTAAATTGGGTGGTGATAACACTTTAGCCATAGTAGGGATAGTAGAGGGTTGAGTATCTACATTAGACCCTATAGGTCAATCAAATTTCTCTTCATTAGGAAACACATGATTTGGGGTCATTACTTGATGTTGATTATCATCATACTCAAAAATTTCATTATGAATGGATGTTTCATTATATTGTGTTTGTCCATATGTTTCATCATTCTTTACAAATTAATTACTTACATACTCTAAATTTTGAATTTCATCTTGCAACAAAGATTGATTAGGTTATCTTATCTCATTTGAAGACATATGTAAACTAAATTCTATAGACTTGGGCATGTTATTCTCATTTGAAGTATTACCTAGTGTAGAATAAGAACCTTCACATTTCCTAGAAGCCATTATGGATGCTCTCCTATCTCCTTGTTTTTTTCTTTATTTTTCTATTTTCTTGTTAATTTCCTCATTTATTAACCCTTTTATTGTTATTTTAAGATGACTTCCCAAACCCATTATTTATCTTTACCAAAATAAGATAGTTATAGATTTAAAATTGAATAATTTGTATTGATTCAAATGAATAAATGAATAATTCACCAAATTCACATAGTTGCAATAGAAAAACTAGATTGTGGTTTGGAAAGAACAAAATAAATGAGTAATTTTCATGGGAATGGAAAGAGAAATTCATGAATCATAAAGGGCATGTATTCTTTCAAAATCATGCACACCCTTTAGGATCCATGAAAAAATGGGTAGAAACATTTATGAGGGAAAAAATGAGTGTGAAAAGGGCATACACCCTTTTCATATTTAGAATTTTTCCCACTTTACCTCAAAATTTTCCTCAATTTTAGGCCTATGGGGTCC
The DNA here is from genome assembly GCA_037957365.1 of Torreya grandis. Taxonomy (NCBI): domain Eukaryota; kingdom Viridiplantae; phylum Streptophyta; class Pinopsida; order Cupressales; family Taxaceae; genus Torreya; species Torreya grandis. The sequence continues at coordinate 1,514,085 of JARHVA010002669.1, forward strand.
CAAACATATCCAAACTCTATCATGGACCAGCCAAGGGGATTTATAAGAAATTTAGGGTTTTTTTTAACTTTTTATCAATATGTTTCATCAAAAAACTTTTATTATTTAAAAAAAAATTATATGGGTTTGTAGAGGGGAAAGCGTAGTTTTAGAATAGATAATTTTTTTAATGTTAGAATATTATTAATAATTATTATTTAATTTCTAAATAACATGCCTTGTTATATTCTACATATGTATTTTCACAAATTCCCTTATAACTTTTTCAGTATTAATCGAATGATTATAAAACTTATATCTCAACAATCTACACATTGTCAACTATGATTCAAAAAAATGATTTTCATGAAGTTAAGGACAAAAAAGTTGTGTTCATACACTTGAAATTTCAATTTTATACTTGTCTTGAATTGTAAAATTATTTAAAAATTATATATATAATAAAAAATATTCCCAACAATCTTTGAAATTTCACCTCTCCATATATGAAGATTCATAAAAAATTCAATCATTTACTCAAAAAAATTGTCTTCATACACATGCAATATCCTTATATTTTTACAAATAATAACCAACATATTGTCATAAATGCATGTATTTTGAACACTTTTATTTTTTGGGTATTGAAAAGATTATATATTTAGAAATTACACTAAAAATTCCATAATTTATGTTTTTATGTCATTTTCAAATTCCTTTTCAAAGTGTCTCTAACATTCTTTCCAAGTTCAACTATTGTTATTTTCAGAAAACAAAGTGTTGCTTTATACCCCCCCTTTTGTCCCCCATTATCATGCCTTACATGATTTTATTCCTTTTTAAGGGTTTCATATTTCTATCTCAAGATTTAATTTTTTGACCTAATTCCTCTCTCACTTGTGATTTCACTTGTCTTAGGTGTAATCATTTTGCTTTT